>CM056386.1:44666596-44952322 GCA_029718625.1 Synaphobranchus kaupii | reverse complement strand
TAATGCACACAAAAAACCCCAAAAGAACCATGAGCCTGCGCTCTCTGGACTGCCCTTAGGTGTACATGTGATGTTCTAATGCAGACCAGTACAGCGGTCTGCAGGAGTCTCACCTATTGCTCATATGTGGCAAAGGTGATGGCAGACATTCTTTTTTAAAGCTTTTTTTTTTTTTTTTTTTGCCCGTACCTCCTCCATCCATCCATATCACATCATTCTGCAACTAAATGAGGAAGGTCTAAATTTGGGCAGTTGCTCGCTTGCTTATGACTGAGCTTTACTTGGGAGTCCCCAATCCTTTCCCCACTTTATTGCGCAATGTGTGTATGAGCGTGTTCCCACTCCCAACGCCTGCCTTAGTTCACTTTATTATGTTGTTAGGAACCGGCTTCTTTCCAAATAATCCAAGTCAGGACAATGCAGGAACTCACTCAACACAACAAACACTTTACTCGAGTATAAGTAAAAGTTTATTGCAAATGACACCGGCCAGCGGGAAGATCACCAAGAGACAGCACAAATTGCAGTCCAGTAACCTTCCATGCACTGGTCATCTAGCCAAGCTTATATACCCTAGGAGGCCTTGAGCTTGACGCACGTTTACATCAATTGGCGTGGCCTATCTTCGAAATCTTCCCAAATAAAATATGGTTTGTTCTTCACACACTTCATTAGTCACAACCAATGCACGTCAAAGACCGGGGCGCCTTGATGCCCGGACAAGGGAGGGGGGGGCAGTCACACAATTTACACCCCAGGCACCAACGGCCAGCCCTCATCTGCTATTCTAAATCATTGTTTAACACAAACCTGTCCAACTATTCTTTTAGGGCAAAAACTGTGAACCCATCAATGTTACAAATGTCAATATGATCATACACTGAAAACATACATTTCAAATAGCCGTCAAAATAAAAAATGCATTCTGGGTATAGCATTTGACAAAAGGCAAACAGGCAGGGTTTAGTGACCTACAGCCAAGATGGGCGATTGTGCATATTGTAATAGTAGCAGTCATGAATCAATCCAGACCCAATTAAAGAATACGAGTGATGGCATGAAAACTTGGAATGGAATTAGATGAGTACCATGTTCACGTGTGTGAAACGATAATGGGTGCGGGGTTACCTGAGTGTGACTGCCCGTAGCTGGACCCATAGCCTCCATAGGTGGCGGTGTTGCTTTCAGCGCTCTGACTGTATCCACCATAGCCCTGCTGACTGTAGCCCTGGGACGCAGGCTGGCTGTAGCCTTGACCAGCCTGGCCTCCATATGCACCATAGCTGAAAATTTTTTTAAAAACATTTTAAATACATTTTAAATATTGCATAGATAAGGCATACAACGCAAGCCTAATGTGAGACCAGGTACTAACGGCAATCACACACAATCACACCATATCGTCCAATTCCTCACAGGGGTCTCACACACACTGATATCAGGGTGTTTTCATACTTGGCTGGTTTAGACTCAGACCAATTAATTTTTTGTGCATATGTGAACATGCCAAATGACCTCATACCCCTCTGGAATGAACCAAACGCAGACCACCTCAGGAGGTGGTCTCAATATTGTCCGTTCGTGGTTCCTTTCGAGATCCGAATTAATTTGTGTGTTGTTCTCATCAGCTTCCTCAAAATGTAGCGCACACGCATACAATAATAGTATGGCTACTTTAATTTTCTCTGATAACTGCAAACATATCTTTGTATTTTTGTGGCTGCTTAGATTCAATGTATGGCAAGCCTCAAGGTACTAAAGTGTAAAGCAGTGCGGACTGGGGACGCTTTGTGTTCACAACACAGAAATTAATTCGGATTAAGAGACCCCCAAGCAGGGCAAGTAAGGTATACATCACAACAACACTGATCACATGTCAATTATAGCTGTGTATGTCAGAATGAGACAGTATGTTACAGTGTACCTTCAGTGATTTTCAACCTAGTTACAGTAGAAAGCTAAATAGCTTTTCTTAAGACAGGCATAACCAGTAATAACTAGATTAACAATTCCTCAAGAAATTGTAGCGGTGGTTGCTTCGCAGTGGTATCAATTGCTGGAAATGGTATAGAAAGATGGTAATATGGTAAATAAAACGTGGTATGGTATGATGTGGTAATGTGGTATAAAGGGATCTAAAGAAGGTGAAAGTGTTAAAATATGGTGATGTATTTTGTGGTAAGTAGTCTAGAACCTGGAAGTGATACAAAGAAGTAATGAATTGTGATGAAAGCACAAAAATGTAATGTCAAATCATCTGGGATAGTATTGTTGGGTCATAACTGTGTTGTAGAGGAAGGCATTGTGATGTCATAAGCAGTGTAATATGTTACAGCATCCACATTCTATTGCATCGGTTTCAAAATGTGCCCATTGACTCGTCTCCCATTAGTTTTTGGCGATAAAAGGTCAATCATCTGAAAAAATGTAGAAGGTATAAAGGTAAAAGGTAATGGCAACCTGGAGGGTGTATAAAGGTATAGTTTTTTTTGCCAGAATAAACAGTATGGAGAGTAACATAAGGTGTGGTTTCACAACCACCTAATAATATAAGCTTCAACTCACCCTGGGGATGCAGTTTGGGAATAGTCTGAGGGGATGAAGGATTGACACAGTTAGACACTTGACAATATTACATTGAACGAACACAAACCACACATATATAGCGGTAGCGGTAACCTGTCATTACTAGGACGGGAAACAGAGAACTGCGTTCTTTCATTTTCACAGAAAGAATGGGAAACACGGATAAGCGAAGCTTTACAAATAAAACAGTCAGCTGTGCTGTCTAGTCTGAAGACTGCAGATGCGCCATTCCACACTGCTGACAAACGTTTGGAGCCGTTGTCATTGGTAACGACAACATCCGCTTGATTTAAACATTTTCTCAAATAAATGCTAAATCCATGCATGTGTCAGCCTGGGTGTTAGCTACGACGTTACAGTATCCAAGACAAACACGACCATTACATTCATTATATGTGGAACCAACTAGTTCCATAGCAAACTAAATTAATGCATTTGTAGCCGGGTAACCGGTTTGTGAACAAAATGGCGGGGAACGTTCATCTCCTTTGTCTGGCTAACTTAGCTACATAGCCAGAATTTGTACATAATTCAACTGACTGGGGAAACTGTAAAGCATTTAACTTATGCGTTTAGCATAATACAGTTACTACTATGAAATGCTCGTCAGAATACTTTGAACAGATAACTTGCTAGCTGGCAGTCAATGAATTGTATGCACTATTAGCTAACGTTAGCTCACATTAATATAACCTGGCTAACGTTAGCTATTTTTATCAACTACATAACGTAGGCTACATAGCTAGCATAACTAACGTTAGTGCTAAGTAACTTAAGCACTTAAATCAGCCTCCGCTAGTTTATCTTACAGCACTTTGTCAGCCAACCAACGTAACCTTAAGCAGGTTAGTAAGCTAGCTAGCTAGCTATTTCGTTAACGTTATAATGTGGCCGAATAGCACTCGCAACGTTGGCTAAGTTAACTGTAGGTTAGCTGCCCATGTTTCACGATTTTTTTGTAACGTTAACTCACACGTCTAATTAGCTAACGTTAGCTAGTCAGCGCAAAAGTAACCAACACCATATATTACCTTACCATTAGACGCCATCTCCACGTATGATCCCAAGGGGACTTTCAATAAAAAATCTAGTTAAAAAGAATTGGCAAGGTAACTAGACAAAACACTGGGGCTTGCCACACTGTCACTACCAAACTAGCGAAGCCCCACCTTTGGTTTGTCGATCATTTAAAACACAGTGGTTAACCTAATATAGGATTGCACCATCCCTCAAAATCTAAATTCTAGGGGGGCATCTGAACATTACGTTTATAATATAACACCACTATAAGGTTTGCGAAAAGATCTATGTGCAGAAACCTAGTCTAAATTGTGTTCGTATGGTATGGACAATATGTTCTTAACGCGGATTCGTATTAAATGGCTCACTCCATGTAATGTTAGCAAGACAAGTCCTTTTAATTGCGTGTTTAACAGCAGCCGTTACAGCAGGCACTGTTTAACGTTAGATTCACAACTGCATCTGGGATGTCAAAACTTATTTAAATTGCTTCATTCATTTATTTTAGAAATAAGTATTGATTTTATGTATAAGTATTTATGTATTTACGTATAATTGGGAAATTGGGCATGTGGAGTGAGATTACATTTCATTCATTAGGCTAAAAAATGAGGAGCGTGGATGTGATTTTATAAAGAAGGGTTTTGGTGGCCCTAAAGAAGAATTTGGGTGAATACAGTACAAATGTATTCCAAAAAAAATAAAATAATTGAATTGTATGGCCTAAGGACGGTGGTGGCCCTAAACGACTGCATAGAGTGTTCATGCCAGCGGCCGACTGTGTAATAAAGATTTTTGGGTTGCATTTAAATTAGGGAACGAATGGATCCACTATTATGGAGTAACCCAGAAACTACTCAGTCCAAGGGTGCAATGTTAGGAGCCACATACTATCACTTGTAAAAGTTGTTCAAGATTGAGAAAAGTATAAAGTGACTCACAATGTGATGACTAATGGGCAGGGTGAGAGAGTTAATAGGACCATGAATGCAGCATGTGCCAGACACTACCGCCAAGAAAGCCAGTGTAGGCTATTTATCTTGAGGTTGCCTTCATGTGCAGTGCCACTGAAAACCAAATCAACTCCCAGTGGACTTGCTGTTGGGGAGAGAGAAGCGGAGGTATACTGCCAAGCAGAAACCACACAGCTGGAGAAAGGCTACAGCTTACAGCAAGGTCAGAGTAGACCGGTTGTAGCAGACAGGTGGCACAACTTCAGTGTCTGGGAACCTCTTCCTTACAAGGTAGTGTGTCCAATCTTTCTAGATACCTAAACTCCTAAATTTGCCTTTATATTTGGACTGGGCCTTTCCCCCCCTCTCCTACATTGGTTTCTGAACTTGAGGAGCTAAATGGATGATTGGGAGATAACGGGGTGGAAGGAGGGGTAGGTGAAGGAGAGGGTGGAGGTAACATGGTGTGGAACATATCCCATCATGCATCTGTATATTCATTCAGTAAGTCAGATTAAATTAAGTGTTCAAGCATTACAGTTAAGAATTTCCCACCAGAAAATAGAACCTGGAACCTCAGTTTAGTCAACCTCAGTTTAGTTAGAAAGTCAAACATGAGAAAATAAATTTATACATCAACAATATGTAGGAAATGAGGCACTGAACATTGAGTAGGCTACCCTTTATTCTAATGCAGAGGTCAAGGATACATAGAGTGACTTCCAGTCTACTTTAGGTGATAGCTATTTTACATTGGCGCTAGGGATTTGCATTTTTATTTGAAGATAATATGGTGGTTATGCATAAGCTCCAGGTTGTATAATATTGAACTTGTTCATTTTCCAGTCCTGTTTGTATTGTGCATGATACTATCAAATATCGATGGAACAAGGGCATATTCTGCATATATTCAATTATAAATAATTGAAATATGAAAAGCTAAGTACAGTAGCTAAAAAGTAGTGTATATTTATTTGTTCGTATTGTAATTGACAAAATTGATCATGTCCACGTACCACCTAAGTATCTATCTATACTAACCATCAAAAATGTGCATGCTGAGTACTTTAGCAACAATAAATCGAGGATGGTCTTGCCCACATAAGAGGAAAAATCACATTACATTAATTTAGCAGAAACTCTTATCTAGAGCTACTTACAATGTACAAGAAACATAAGTGCATCCACCTGATTAAAATGAGCAAATAGGCCAGTGCCAGACATTTCAACATTACCAAAGCATTAATACAAGATAAGTTTGCTAACAAATAACCAAAATACAGAATGAATGCATACCGATTAGGCTGATTAAATGCTCAACAGTTGCCGAATCAAGACTTGTAAGCAGTAGGACCCAGACTGCTCATGAGGAAATCTCAGCCAGTCAGACAGCTGCAATTAAGCAGATAAGGAAATATCAGCCAATTAGACAGCAGCAATGAGGCAGCTGAGGAAAAATCAGCCAATCAGACAGCAGCAATTAAGCAGATAAGGAAATCTCAGCCAATCAGACAACAGCAGTGAGAACAGGGACAGTGAAGCACCTCCCCTCTTTGCGAGGTTAGCCAATCAGGCTCATCCATCAAGAGGAAGGCTCCCTGATGACAACCAAGGAAGCAAAACCAGAGAGGAACAGCGACCTAAACAAGGAGAACCACAGATACATCGGCACGATTCAGCAGCAACCAATGTCACTCAATCCAGGACAGCATCTGTCAGGGTCTTACTGACAAACTCATTTTCCACAGAATGTGTCCCTCTCTGACACAGACACGGGGGGTGGGGGGTGGCATAGTTGCAGCTGAGGTGAGCGTCGCGGGGGGGCACACTCGGGGCTGCCTGTGCATTAGTTAAAAATAACACACTCGGATTACAGCCAAGCTTTAGAGGGAGTGATATATGACACGTTAGAGAATTGTACAGGTCAGAAGAGGGGAGTGGGAGAGGTGACCCCTTGTCAAGAACTGCCCATTCATCAACCCTGATCTTCCCAGCCATGCCCACTAACTCAGCCTGACCCCCTGCTGTTGAGTAAAGGCTGTTACAGAGTGCTTTAAAAAAAGGGAGCAGACGTGTCCACAGACTTTTTCCTTTCATAGTCGAGCATACCAACCTCCCTGTGTAGACTACATTTCTCATCATTTTTGATGACGGTACGCCGAAGGTACACGTGTAGGTGAAACGACAGGTCTATGCAGACAGGTCTGCCAGGACTGCCTAGGTGGACGTCCGCTCAGGGTCCTTTTCGGGTCTGCTATGATGTCATTTAGGTCTGTGCCTCGGACCCTGCGGACGTCCGTATGCATACTTTTTTTGGCGACTATGAACTGGCCTTAAGGGTGCAGGCATGGGGAACCACAGCAGTAATAACCTGCCCCCATGTTCTGGGTTACCACTAAAGGCATTGGGGCTGGGTGCAGGGTGGGGTTCGAACTGGATGACCTCCTCGGCTTCACACACCTGCAACACCCTGCCCTACTCTTATTTATAGGTAATCTAATATTAAGTTTAAGAGCAATGATAATGCAAATGGTAATAATGTTGGCAATGTTAATGGTTTCACTTTGGATTGTCATTTATTCCTTTTTTAAAATGAACTAACAATCAACGTTAAACTTTTGCTTTGCTTCAATGTCATAGTTCAGACGCTCTTACCCAGGGGGACTTGCAAACACAAGTGCAAAGACCAGGAATGGAAGTGCAGTAATTTCCCAGAGAAGGGAAAGTACAGACCCAAGAGAGAACAATACACTAAATGTAACTAAACTTTGCAGCATTCCAGAGACGTTAGGCTTGGCTGTCAATTCCATTTCAATTCAGCCACTTTGTTAAATTCTTTAAAAAGCTCCCAGTGAGTTCTCTGGGGATTTTTCAGTTCTGATTTTCACTTCATGTCATTAATCAATTAAATTAAAGTGGAACTGAACCCAAGCCCCAAAACACAGAAACATCACAGCACACGAGCTGAGCCCAGTGTGTTCACTGTAGCTGGCAGTATGCAATATTGTTTCATGAGCTGGAGTTTTATCCCAGGATTTTTAGGACTGTTTTTCTGCAGAACACCGCTATTGTACCCTATATAAATCATTAGACATGTTTCAGTGAAGAGCTAGCTGTAAAAATAAGAAACAGTATGGGGAAAATGTAAGCTATGAGAGTCACCCTGGATACAACCATCTGCTAAGACAATAACTCAATGACGAGAGAGCTTGCATTTCAAGTGACCTGTCTCAGTTGGTGCTAACGTTCAATCTGTCAGTGTGCGTTATACCTTCTCTTCCGCACATTTTTCTGGGCATGTCACAGTGACTCCTCCCCCTTTCAGCATCTCTTCTGATTGGCTCAGCATGCACAAAATGGCCCCCGCTTCAACAGGAACTGCTCCGATCCTCGATGATCCTCAGAAAAACTAACCATTTCTGACACCTAACCAATTGCAGAAGTGCAATTATATATCACCATCACACTAATTACTGAAGATGACCATGGTTACGCATTATCATTTTACCTTTAATCAGAATTATGATCTATCATTGCCAAGTATGAATTTATTTTACAACCTCATTACAGATTTTTTTTAACATAATGGTCGCTAATTAAAGGGATAGTTAATTTTCTGGAAAAAATTCAGTTTAATTGTCTTTGATTGGTCCAGACACTTTTTGTGTGCAACGAAGGATATGTTAGATACACAAGTTTCTGATTATGTGTGGGCTGGTATAAGGGCATTTTGGAGTTTGTGGTTTGAAGTAAGACAATACACTTCAAGTAACTCCAAAGCAGCTTGTACAGTATTGTTTTTCTTCCATGTTTCAGTGAAGAGCTAGCTGTAAAAATAACAGTATGGGGGAAAATGTAAGCTATGAAAGTCACCCTGTATACAACCATCTGCTAAGACAATAACGCAATGACGAGAGAGGTTGCATTTCAATGACCTCTGTCTCAGTTGGTGCCAACGTTCAATCCGTCAGCGTGCATATATTACCTGATTATTTTAAGTATGTCCCTTATGAAACATGGAACCTGAGACTGCTGCGCTCAAGGAAATGTGCTGGTACAATATAAAAACTCATAATTGTATAATTTATAATTGTGAATAAATGCTATAAAATAAATCTGGAAACATAACATTTCTCTACAAGCTTTTTTAAAGTTACCTGAAGTGTATTTTCTTGCTTTAAACCACAAACTTGCAAATTATCTTATTCCCCAAATGCCCCTTTGCCAGCCAGTATAAAGCCAGCAGTTTGTCAGACTTCTGTAAGTATCTAAAATATCCTTCATTGCACACAAACTGTCTGGGCCAATCCAGAACATACATTACACCAAATACACCAAAACTAAAATATCAAAATGTGAAATAATACTCCAGAGTGTTCCTTTAACTTGACAAACTGCTTAATTATGGGTGGTCTGTGGGAGACAATGGAGTTAGTGAAAATCACACCAATAAATTACTGAAGGGCAGTAAAAAATTTTTAAAAAAACAGAACAAATTTATTTAAAAATGTTGACAGTAGAATGCATGATTCATGGCACTTGGTACTGTAGCACAAACAGCACTGCCCTTGTCCACTGGGGGTCAGTAATTCACCAGTAGCGTTCATATGGCAGGCATATTTACGAATACATATGTGTGCACAGATCCAAATATATATTTTAAAAAATCACTAGTGTATACATTATCCTTCACTTCATTTTTGATTGATAAAGCTCAGCTGACATACATTTTGTATAAAACATAGTTTAACTCATTGTACTTCTCGGTCACCATATAAAACAAATTATTTAAAAGCAAGTTGCTTGTGAATATAATTTTATACCCAAAATAGTTGTTCAGTAAGAAACATAAGTACTTGAAAACAGCCATCTGACAAGTCATAACTTTCACAACCTGCTGAACTACTATTAAAAGGAAAGTTGTTAAAAGGTATGTGGATTGTGTTATTTTTCTTCACATCGAAGAGATGTGTTGATCTGGGATGGCAAGTACTGACAGGCGCAAATGTGGAAAGCGTGAATCATAGCTTATTATGGTTATGAAAATAAGCTGTGTGAGGCATGGTTAAATGGCAGATCATATCCTTTTTTTAAATTCAATTTTTGTAAATTAACATACAAGTATGTTGTTGGTGAAGTTGCGCAATGTCTGCCATTTGCAATGTCCCAGAAAGTACATGTTTATGTGTATATTATCAGATTATTCTTAAAAACATTTTGTATAATCTTATTGTCATTTTTAATTATTTCCTCTGGCGCAGGCAGCCTGAGACCACTACGCTCAAAGAAAGAAGTACCGGCAGGTTATAAAAACTGATATTTATGTTCATAACTGTGAATAAAAATTACATAGGTAGTTTATTCAAATGCATAGCCTATGCTTTGGAGTTCCCTGAAGTGTATTTTGTTTATTGTCTAGGCCAAATCAAAAACATACAGAATATCAAATCATATTTATTTTTTAATCTTACTTGAAGTGAACCATCCCTTTAAACCTGTAATTTTTATCAGCTCATTTCTGTTGGTTTTACTTGATTAAAAAGCCAAACGGCTGCATGGAGTTCTGATTGATGAGCAATTTCCTTAAAATAGCATCTCAACTGGTAGGATTTTTGGAGCATGTTCCTTACATCTCTAAGCGTTTACGACTAAGACTTGGTGTACGACTAAGAGGTGTTTTATAGAGTAAACACAAAGGAGTTTTTAAAGACAAACACTTAACTTAAAGGTCAATCTCCTTTGTGTTTACTCTATAAAACACTTTGATCAAGACAAATTATATTTTACTCCATTTAACTTGAAGTGTTGTCTATGACACTCCTTTGTGTTTAATCTATGAAACACAAAGGAGTTATTGTGTTTTCTTTAAAGAGTAAACACAAAGGAGTTTCAAAGACAACACTTAAAATTAAATGTCCTTTGGACTGCATATTGCACAAGCTTTGGGAGTGAAATGCAATAAAAGGTTAGCAAAACGGCACCAAGATGAAAATCTACAGAACACTACCCAAAACACAGCTAAAAAATGGGAGTGGATTATTTTGAAAATTTTTGGCTGGATTGTTAATCAAACAAAACCAACGAAACCCAGAGAATTTATCCATTTTTGTGTTGATTTTGCACAAATAGAATAGCAACCTCCGGCTAGGCATTTGCAATAACTGCTTCAGGTGCTCAGTGAAATGGCCTGACTGCGTAGGACGGGAATAGCTCTCAGTGTTTGAAATGCCACGCCCATGCCACGTTCGGTCAGCCTAAGTGAACAGTGTCAGTGAGATTAGGGCGGCGACGGCCGGCACCCCGATGCCGCCAGCCCAGTTTGGCGAGCCGCGGCTGAACAGCTGAATCTCGGGGACGGTGCTCCTGATGAAGCTGTCGAAGGCCGAGAGCCTGGTGTAAACCCCAGGCTGGTTGGGCTGAGCACAGCCCAGGCCGAAACTCACCACGCCGGCCTGCACCCACGTCTTGTTCTTGGGACACATGAGGGGTCCCCCTGAATCCCCCTGAGGTACAGAGTGGGAGGTTAATCGGCACTGTATGCTACACAGTGATATTAAAGTACAGTAATAATAACCCTATATAAGATCACAAACATGTGATTAGAATGTTCTTAACTGAACATTCTAATGCTGTAATGTACAGTTGAAGTCAGACGTTTACATACAGGTTGAAGTCATTAAAACCCATTTTTAACCACAGATTTCATGTTAGCAAACTATAGTGCTGGCAAGTCAGTCAGGACATCTACTTTGTGCATGACACAAGTTATTTTTCCAACAATTGTTTACAGACAAATTATTTCACTTTTAATTCACTATATCACAATTCCAGTGGGTCAGAAGTTTACATACACTAAGTTGACTGTGCCTTTAAACAGCTTGGAAAATTCCAGAAAATGATGTCATGCCTTTAGAAACTTCTCATAGGCTAATTGACATTACAATTGCAATTTCAAAACAACTGAAGGTACCACGTTCGTCTGTACAAACAATAGCACGCAAGTATAAACACCATGGGACCACGCAGCCATCATATCGCTCAGGAAAGAGACGTGTTCTGTCTCCTAGAGATGAACGTGCTTTGGTGCAAAAACTGCAAATCAATCCCAGAACAACAGCAAAGGACATTGTGAAGATGCTGGAGGGAACAGGTACAAAAATATCTATATCCACAGTAAAACGAGTCCTATATCGACATAACCTGAAAGGCTGCTCAGCAAGGAAGAAGCCACTACTCCAAAACCACCATAAAAAAGCTAGACTACAGTTTGCAACTGCACATGGGGACAAAGATCTTACTTACTTCATCTGGCCTGATGAAACAAAAATTGAACTGTTTGGCCAAAATGACCATTGTTATGTTTGGAGGAAAAAGGGTGAGGCTTGCAAGCCGAAGAACACCATCCCAACCATGAAGCACGGGGCGGCAGCATCATGTTGTGGGGGTGCTTTGCTGCAGGAGGGACTGGTACACTTCATAAAATAGATGGCATCATGAGGAAGGAAAATTGTGAATATAAAAAAAAAAAAAAAAAGTGGATATATTGAAGCAACATCTCAAGACATCAGCCAGGAAGTTAAAGCTTGGTCGCAAATGGCTCTTCCAATCGGGCAATGACCCAAAGCATACTTCCAAAGTTGTGGCAAAATGGCTTAAGGACAACAAAGTCAAGGTACTGGAGTGGCCATCACAAAGTCCTGACCTCAATCCAATCGAAAATGTGGGCAGAACTGAAAAAGTGTGTGCAAGCAAGGAGGCCTACAAACCTGACCCAGTTACACCAGTTCTGTCAGGAGGAATAGGCCAAAATTTGAGCAACTTATTGTGAGAAGCTTGTGGAAGGCTACCCGAAACATCTGACCCAAGTTAAACAATTTAAAGGCAATGCTACCAAATACTAACAGAGTGTATGTAAACTTCTGACCCACTGGGAATGTGATGAAAGAAATAAAAGCTGAAATAAATCATTCTCTCTACTATTATTCTGACATTTCACATTCTTAAAATAAAGTTGTGACTTTTGTGATGGTAACTGACCTAAGACAGGGAATGTTTACTAGGATTAAATGTCAGGAATTGTGAAAAACTGAGTTTAAATGGATTTGGCTAAGGTGTATGTAAACTTTTGACTTCAACTGTAGCAATCACTAACACAGATTTAAAATTCTGAAACAAAAGAAAACACTCCCAAAAAACCTACTTTTCAGTTAAGAACAGGGTATACAGAATGCAGGGTGTGTATTCGTGCCTGTGTGTCTCAATATCACAAAACTCTGTAGATTGATTAAATATAATAAATCAGACTATCATTATGACCAATAAAAATCCACACGATTAGCACCTCAGTCAAGCTAGTTTGAGCTGGCTCTTTTTAAAAAACCTGGAATAAAATTTTTTCATTCCCTAAGCATAAAAATTGCACAAGTAGCACCTGACAGCTTTTTACACTTTAGTATTCAATTTAATTGTAAGTTGCACTTACAGTTGTGTTCAAATAAATAGCAGTGCGTTAAAAAAGTGAATAAAGTGCAAATATTTTTTAATAGCTTTTAGTTCCATATTTCAAATGTAGTGGAAACATTACACATTCAATTCCAAATCAAAGCATTAACAAATTTTATCAAGTCTGCGTTATTCTTTTACAGGAAGCAAAGAAAAGGAATATTAATCTGTTCAAAAAAATAGCAGTGTTGACATTTTTCTCTTCAAACTCAAACACTTACTGTATAAACTAAAGAATTTTTTCAAGATTTAAATTCACTTTAAATTACTGAACTAATATTGAGTTGCATAACCATAGTTTTTGATAACTGCTGCGCATCTGCGTTGCATCGAGTCAACCAACTTCTGGCACCTAGAAACAGGTATTTCAGCCCAGGATGAAGTACATTCCACAGTTCCTGTGAATTTTTGGATTTTGTTCAGAAACTGTATTTTTAATTTCACCCCACAAGTTTTCAATGGGGTTGAGGTCAGGGGATTGAGCTGGCCACTCCATTACCTCAATCCTTTTTGTCTGGAACCAAGATGTTGCTCGCTTACTTGTGTTTGGGGTCGTTGTCTTGTTGAAACACCCATTTCAGGGGCATTTCCTCTTTGGCATACGGCAACATAATCTCTTCAATTATTTTGATGTATTCAAACTGATCCATGATCCCTGGTATACGATAAATAGGCCCAACACCGTAGTATGAAAAACATCCCCATACCATGATTTTTGCACCACCATGCTTCACTGTCTTTACAGTGTACTGTGGCTTGAATTCAGTACCCGGGGGTCGTCTGACGTACTGTACTAGACCCGAAAAGAACAATTTTACTCATCAGTCCACAGAATGTTACGCCATTTCTCTTTGGGCCAATCGATGTGTTCCTTGGCAAATTTTAACCGATTCTGCATATGCTGTTTTTTCAACAATGGTGCTTTACGGGGGCTTCTTGCTGATAGCTTAGCTTCGATCAAACGTCTTCTGACTAACAGCACATACAGGTAATTTTAGATCATCTTTGATCTTTCTGGAGGTGATGATTGGCTGAATCTTTGCCATTCTGACTATTCTTCGATCCGTTTTAACAGTAGTTGCTCATTTTCTTCCGTGTGTTTCGGGTTTTTGTTGCCATTTTAAAGAATTTGAGATAATTTTAGCTGAGCATCCTATAATTTGCTACACTTGTTTATACGTTTCCCCCTCTCCAATCAACTTTTTAATCAAATTACGTTGTTCCTCCGAACAATGTTTGGAACGGCCCATTTTACTTAGCAATTCAGAAGGAAATATATTTTATAACAATGTGTGAAACATTTGCTTCCCTTCTTCCTTAATAAAGGACAATTAATGACACCTGTTTTTTCACAGAATGAATGAATTCTCTAAACTCCACACTGTTATTATTTTGAACACGCCCCTTTCAATGAATGAGTCAATTACTCAGAACAAGCAGCATGCATGTCATGACAGTTGGGTCTGTTGTTTTTCTATTACACTACTACATAAATTATTTGCCATGCAGAAATATCACTACTAATAACAGTGGTTCATCAGGTTACTGATGTTGTACTGCTATTTTTTTAACACAAATGTATGTTTATCACCTGTAGTTTGACTGGGTGCTGCAGAATACGACCTGTCGGTGGTAAGCAACGTATTAGACCCACCTTTCCATTGCGGAGACGTCGAGCTTAATTGCCGGTTTGGGTACTTTCCAAACATTGCAGAATTTTGGGTGAGCACAAATTTGTCAGCCAAAATAGCAGCCTCCTCAAGAGTAAGTACTTTACGCTCATTCAAATGGGACAAAGTTTTGCAATTCCTCAAGTAACACCAATTCCCACGGCCCCTGAAAATCTGTAACAGCCTGAGATGTACACCAGCGATTAAACATACGTTCTTTATCCTGAGCAAATTCTTCATATCGTTTGAGTATTTGATTTAGAGCTGCCACGAAAAACATTTGTCTATAAGCTTCAGGAACGAATGCATAAGCTCTTAAGATAGCGGCCTTTACCACGTCATAAGTTGTACTCTGGGCGTCGGAAAGAGAACTAAAAACCTCCTGTGCTTTTCCTTTTAAGGCGCTTTGTATCAATAATATCCGCGATTCAACAGGCCAATTCAATGAGGCTGCAACTCGTTCAAATAGAATAAAGAAAACATTGACTTCTTGCTCGTTAAAAGAAGGGACCAGTTTAATATTTCTTGGCAACGTCAAACGTGGAGTAAGATGCTAGACCCCGTTTTGCATTAATATTTTCAAGCTCTAGCCCTTCTTGAGCTGCAAGCTCCATTTTCTTAAATTCAAATTCCCTTTTCTCTTTCTCACGAGCTTAACTCAGCCATTTGTAATTGGAGCTCCTTTAACCAAATAGCCCGATCAGAGGAATCCACAGAACTAGTAGTGTCAACATTAGGTAGAATCTGTTGTTCCATCAGTCCAGAGGACAGTTTAGCTTTTATTTCTTTTATTACAAGCAGCGTGCATGTCATGACAGTTGGGTCTGTTGTTTTTCTATTACACTACTACATCTACAAGTAAATTATTTGCCATGCAGAAATATCACTACTACTAATAACAGTGATTCATCAGGTTACTGATGTTGTACTGCTATTTTTTTGAACACAACTGTAGATGATGAGAAGAATATATACACAGCATGTTTACTGATGCAGGAAAACTTGATCCTGGATGTATGAACCGACTCTTCCCCATTTCACCGGTCTCCCCAATAACAAAACGCGTACTTCTGTTGGCAAAATGCGAGAGCATGTTTTTGATGACTAGTCTGCGAAGGGGTCGACACAGCCACGCTCATGCTGCCATCTCCAATGCAGGAGAGCGTAGACGAGCACGCGCGCTCTCTTCCGACGCACGGGATGTCACCGGCTGCTTCTTTTCACACCACAGCCCACAAGCCAAGCGGGACGGACGTGAGTCAGAGGCACTTCATGCGAAGCGTTAGCAAGCAGGCCGCAGGCGCCCGATCAACCGGTGGGGGTTGCTACAGAGCGATGAGACAACTGGACCTCCCCAACCCTTGTCAACACAATCTGCAATTATGCCTCGCCCTGCTGGGCTACCCGCCATAGTCGCCACTGGTGCAGTTGGGATTCTATCCCAGAACGTGAGGTGTCCATGTTTTGTCTCTATCAATTAACATTGTTTAAAAACAGGCGCTTAAGTTAATCCATAATTATTTTCCTTAAACTTATGAACACAACACCGGATTTGGCTCATTAACATTTTCTTTGTCTTTCGGCTCTTTATCGTCCACATACGTTTTAGTTTTAGTAGCCAGGTGCCTGTCAGCAATTAAGACCCAACCGATTTCACCTTATTCAACTCATAAATGTAACCGCCTTCAAATTTCTCAAAGAACGTTTCAAAAAATGTGAGCGTTCTTTGATCAAACTGACTAAAAACCATGGGATGTTAATATGGGGGTAAACCCTCAACAGGGAAAATTTACCTTCAAGAAAACCTAATGACTCACCACAAATAAAAGGTTGCAATTGTCATTAGAACAGGAACCAGCACCAAGTTTGAGAACCACTGAAGCAGGACAAGAGGAGTGGAAATGAGTGACAAATGCAGCAATTATATCATCCGTCAGAAATATGAGCAGTGTCGGTGTCGGGCCTGTTCTGATACCTGGCAGGAGTCTTTGCGCCCTTCCTTGAAGCCTGCACAGATCATATCAGACAGGATGTCCACACGGTCAGTGGCAGGCTGGAGCTGGTACATCGATCGACAGGACGCCTGGCCAATGATCGGCACTTCAACTTCCTGTAGGGGCCCGGTGCCCAGCAGAGGCTCTTGGGAGGAGGAGGAAGGAGGGAGAATGCTGTCATGACTCAGAAACGTATTCACGTCATTAGGACAAAAAATGCACTGGCAGCAGGATGAAAGGTGAGAAAGGATCATGTCATTCAGCACAACAGCAAAAGCAGCAGAGTGCCATTTGATCTTTAGCACAAGGAAGGGCCAACCCTAGAGCAGTAAATATTTGAGCTGAGGTGTACATTGCTGAATCCCCCTCAGCTGTGAGTAGCAATCACACAGAAGCCAGGACTAATTCTCCCAGTAATCAGCACACAAGTGAGGGAATGCTAGACTAAGAACATTTCACAGAATTTCAATTGGGAAGAAAGCGATTTATGCCTGTGCTGGAAAATAACAGCAAGGCTTAAAGGGGTTTTAGGTGGGGGAGCTATTCACACACCCTTTCCACAGACAGGACATAAAACTTCATCTATTTTAAAAAACAAAAATAAAAAAACTGAACTAAGCTTCCAAGCAGACATTGTCACCCATTTTTCTTTGGGCTGCAACCCTTAAAAACTGCTACATAAATAAACATTCTTGTGCATGAACTAATGATGCAAGAACACACAGCTGGCCAAGAGTCAGTTGAGCAGACAATTGTCCAATTACTTTTGGTCCCACAAAATGGGGGGACTATATAAAAAGAGCTGCGATTCCTACATGGTTCACTTGATATACAGTGAGCACCATAATTCATTGGATATCAGTCTTTTGATATTGTTGGGTCAGACATCAGGAAGATGGCATGCAAAGAATATGCGACCACATATTAAAAATTATTACTTTATTCTACATTATGTTAAACTGTCCAATATTTTTTGATGCCTGAAAATGAGGGGGGGGGGACTATGTACAAAAGGTTCTATAATTTCTAAACGGTTCATCCGATATGGATGAAAATACTCTCAAATTAAAGCTGACAGTCTGCACTTCAACGTCATTGTCAGTGTTTTATTGCAAATCCAATGTGCTGGAGTACAGAGCCAAAACAACAAAAAATGTGTCACTGTCCAATACTTATGGACGGCACTGTATACATAATATTATAGAAAGTAATATATTCTATACCCCGGTCTGGATCAATTCTCGTTTGTGATTGGCTGGAGGGTGGGCATTAATTTCCAATAAAGGGACTCCTATGAAGTAAATAATAATTTTTAAAAAAACAGGCCACATTTCACTAATGTTCGCATTAATTGTAGGACACTCTCTCGTTCTCCCTCCCTCCCTCTCTCTTTTCTCAAAGGAAAGAATGAAAGACTGCCCCCTCCACTCACCCCCCTCCTGGACGTGACCCCAGCCAGTGACATAGCACCGCGTGCCACTGGGGAACTGGACATTGGCGTCGGGCAGGCAGATGGGCTGAATGTGGTCTGTCCACTGGACAGGAGAGGCCAGCTGGACCAGCGCCACGTCACGGCCCTCCTGTGGGCTGGAGTACCCCGGCAACACCTCCACCCGCCACACCTTCTTGAGCACTTCGTACTGATTAAGGCCGTTGAGCTTATACCTGCCCAGGTAAAGCTGATAAGACGACACAGGGGATGATCTGGAGAGAGAGAGTGAGACAGGGATGGGTTGTAGGGTCAGATTATACAGACAACAGGGTTGGGACCAATTCCATCCCAATTCAGTCAATTTAACCCTGAGGGGCGCAGATGTAGCAGAGCCCAGAGCCATTCATAAAAGGTTCTGAATGCAAGGTGCCTTGCATGTTTATTTTTAAGCTGGAAAACGTGCCGCGATTGTAGAGCCAACTATTTTTTAGTTATTTGCCGGATGCATTCAACTGTATGAACATATGTTAAACGAGACATATTGCATAGGCTACATATGGCGAAATGAACTATTGTTTTGGGCCGCATGGTGGCATAGTGGTTAGCACGGTTGCCTCGCAAGAAAGAGGTTTGAGTCCCGGTCCATGCGTGGAGTTTGCATGTTCTCCCTGTGTTTGTCTTGGTTTCCTCCTGGTACTCCGGTTTTCTCCCACACCAAAGACATGCATGTCAGATTAGGTATACTTCTGCCATTGCGCTCGACCAATGCACTGGCCTTAGAACTGGAGTTGGTCCCCGAGCGCTGCACTGTGGCTGCCCACTGCTCCTAAGTAGGTAGGATGGGTCAAATGCAGAGGATAAATTACCCCACGGGGTCAATAAAATATAAAAGGACAGGGGTTGACGTTAAGGGCCGAAACATACCTTACACAAATAAGCAAACGTGGACGCTTCAAGCTATGCAAAGTCGATTTCACACGTTGTTACGTTCTAAAATGTGTCACCTGAGATTCTTAACGCAACGCAAGCTGCAGTGTCAAGCGTCACAGCGAGGGATGCTATAGCAGGCAACAACAGGAAACAGCTTTCTTGTTCGATCTGTGCTTTCCTCTGGTTTGTCTTTCACAAATGTCATGGCAACCCAGTTTGACGAGCATCTCGCTGAGCGTGCTCAGCCGTGTTTTGCCCACATAGGCTATTTGTGATAATTCGTCACTTCTTCATTCAAATAGAGCAGCAATGAGTATAATGTAAATATGGGACTTTTATTATTCATGGCAGCGTGCACAGCTATTTCTGATATGTGACTGATATGTCCCTCAACACATGAAAAATGTAATTAAGAAAAATGAATAGCTTTAAAAATCTGGGATTTCAATTGTGGTTGGAACAAAACGAAAGCTCCGATGTGTCCTCGATCGCCCCCTCGAGGACTAGGTTTGATAACCTCCAGAGGGACATAACGCACGTTCCGAATGTTCAACCGGGCAGTGCGTTTGCAGTGTGTTGGCCTGGCATTTTAATTCGCGCTTGCGTATTTGTGTAAGGTATGTTTCGGCCCTAAGCATTGAAGGTTGAATTTCCTGTGCAATAACAAACAAACTGAATGATATGGGAATAAACGTCAGAAATATGCTTACATGCTTAACTATAATGTTTTTTTAGTCTCTTTGTTCATGAATAAACATTGCTTTTGTTAGTCCTAAAGCATGAGTGGCATTATGGATTAAACACTTTATAATGAATGAAAAGGGATGGTAAAATTGGAGAATTTTGTAGTGGTGTACCTGCATTGTTTCAAACTGTGGCAGATGTGGAGAGATGGATCATTTATACATGTCACACGTTCTAAGAAAAGACTTCCGCAAAGGCTACACTTGTGTTTCATTGTTGAAGCATCCTCCGGGAGCCTCTTCGTTCCTCGCTCCTCCAAGGAGCATTTAGCGAATTGGAATGTCCTTAAAGATGGTGGACCTCAAACAATATTCGGTTCAGACGAGGACCAAGGACGGATAAAATAAGCGTTTGGAATGTACCCTAAGGGCCAGATTCAGAGTTGAGATAAGCACACGCAAATCGGACTTACTCCCGAAATTCCGCGTAGCTTAAGCTATTTGTGATTCAGACATTTGACTTATCCGCTGTTTTAAGACTCTCACCAGTAGATACGCGACATTACGCGCGTGGGGTGGAGATTTGATGAAAATGTGGCGTGTCTGCAAGTTGTTCAAGATACGCCTATTCAGAGTTTTCACTTAATTTTTTTTCTGCGCAACTTTGTTTGGAAAAAAAGGTAGTTTATGTCTAGCGCCGCCAATAGATTATTATGAAAAATACAGCATCTTTCGCATACATGGATGTTATAATGAGTGCATGTAATTTGAACATAATACTGGTCATATTTTCCTTTGCATAGCTAACTTGCAATTATCAGAGAGTTGTCATAAAAAGAAAAATATATAAAAGTAGGCTATGATTGACCGTCTGGTATATCACACCAGACACATATTAGATGGATTAATTGATAGACAGTGTCTGGATCATATTTGCTTAGATGGAGAGACGATTTCTGTCATCACAGCTTCTTCAAAATGATTAAGTTGAAGACGTTGCATATAGGCATTTGTGTTCAACCACCGTAGGCTACATGACTTTATTAGGTAAATCGTTAAAAAAAGATTCGATTTTTAAATCTTTTTTTCAGTAAATCCAACAATTTATTTGTTTACCTAATAATATTGAGTGCAACCACTGTCCAGCGATTATTTCTTTTGATTGTGTGACGGGTAGTGTAGTATAATGGTTAAGGAACTGGACTTGTAACCGAAAGGTTGCAGGTTCAATTCCCAGGTAGGACACTGCCGTTGTACCCTTGAGCAAGGTACTTAACCTGAATTGCTTCAGTATATATCCAGCTGTATAAATGGATAAATGTAAAAAGAAGTTGTGTAAGTCGCTCTGGATAAGAGCGTCTGCTAAATGCCTGAAATGTAAAGAAATGGGTATATCCCAGTCATCAATAGAAGCTATGATCATTTTATCAATGCGATGTATTAATATGTTCACTGCATGCCTATTCCCTGTTACGCAAGAGCAACTACGATGCGCAAAGGCAGGATTTTCCAAAAGGCAAATGCGGTTATTAAAGGCACTGTCACTGACACGTTGAAAACGCATAACCCCACAAACATTTTTCTAGTACCTGGCAACCCGGGGGGCTATTTACAACACATACAATACGTCCTAAAGAAGGGACAGCATGGAATTAGCTGAAAATGGTTTCCATCAATCAACTACATCACAGTAATTGGTAAGTCGTAATTGAGACATTATGTCCAAATGTCCCTTTAAGTTGGCCATCTCTGAATCCGGCCCTAAGTGTAGTAAATAGAGACTACTACAGTGAATACTTATTGCATGTGTTGTAAATAGATGCTACTGCAGTGAATACATATTGTATGTGTTGTAAATAGATGCTACTGCAGTGAGTAGTTAGTGAAGTAAAGTATACAGACACCTACTTTGGGAAGCAGTGAGCTGCAGACAGCACCCAGTCTTTAGTTATGAGGGTTCCTCCACACACATGGCTGCCGTCCATCTGGATGTCCACCTGCCAAGGCCACGCCCCTTCCGGTGCCTCTGTTCCCCCCACAATCCTGTTACCCAGGGGAGGGCGGCCGCACACTGACAACGACAGACAGACACTAACAACATGCCCCCAGTCCTCACATAGTTTCAACCATCCATTACCTACAGATCTGAGGTGCGTTCAAATTCAGCGAACAGAGCCGAACGTGCGTGGCAAACATGTTTTCTTTGAACGGTTAAATTTGAACGGCTTGTTAAGAACATTCCAAATTGTTTGCATTACCGGTATCTTCAACTGAAATCTCCATCTCCTCAGTCCAGCGTCAATTTTTGTTCGCCGCAAACTACCTTTTCAGACCGTTTGCTCATGTTCGCAAACGTTCGCCTTGTTTGCTGAATTTGAACGCACCTCTGTTTCCTACAGATTCTGCCAGATTAGAGCCTATAAATGCCCAAGAAGGGGAGAGAACACAAGAGTCCACAAACCAAATTAAAGTGAACACATTTTACAGAGTACTGTTAGCCTGTGTTACCATGAAGAAGCACTGTAAACCAACAAGCCACCACTTACGTCAGCAGAGCCCCTAATGATACTGTTAATTACCTTGTGCGTCACATGTCCAAAAACCTGTTTGAAACAGTAACAAAACAAGGACATTACTGATTATTGTTCAGGCTAAGATTTATTTCAATACAGCACAGCCAACATAACTGGCACATATTCACTGTTTTCATGCAAGTTATTTCTGATACAACTATGTACACTTGCTACAATGTGTATAACTACCACATGGAACTCTATTTGGGTTTCACCTTTTTCTAAAGCTACTTAGTTACCATCCCAGTTTTGACATGCTAATATGCATCATGCCCAACCAATTATCTATAGGCCTATGCAAGTATGTTTCTTTTAACCATAAGGGATAAATCAGGCTGTCCGCAACTAAAAAGCAGTAGTCACGGTTGCATGCTTGGAAATTTAATAAGTTTTCAGCAGCTCTCTCTGACAGGAAACTTCAATTTGAGTGGATACACAATAATATGTCAACAATCAAATGTGCTATTATTGGCAGATTTATCACAAGCATGGAAATAGCTGTAGGCTGCTATGCCACATGTAAAATACAAATTTTATTTATTTATTTAGTTTAACTGAAATGTTATTAATCTTGCAATGGTAAATAAGATGGCGGTCATATCTTCATCGAGTAGCCTAAAACAGGGAAGGTAACTAAAACATGTTCTGAGGATTTCAAACCTATACCAGAAAAACACAATACAAACATAAGAAGTTTCATAGAACTGGAAAAAAAAATTGCAATTCCCCCGATCCTGCACAGAAACATTTAGAGACATAGGTCATGTCTGTGCAGGCCAATCGGTAGGACATCGTAGGTAGCTATAGCATAGGCTACGTCATCCAACACAATGTAATAGAAGAAACAAACAAAACAAAAAAAACAAGTTTACTCACCAACAGTAGTCAAAACAGCGACGATCAGTGAGTGCGATTTTAAAAACATCCTGTTTTCGGATCAGATAGGCAAAAACACAAAATACATGTTTGCATCGTCCTCTTATCCTATCCAAAAGCAGTTTAACATTTTATTTTTTATCACCATTACAATGAAATAGGCCACCTAGGCTACGATTCTAAAAAATTAAAATAAACTCATACACGTATCGATGCACGCAGTCACATGAAGTGTGATCAACAACCAACCTTCCCATAATGGCCTTACCTGTAGTCTATTAAAGAGATCCGTTTCTTTAAGATCGTGTCAAACAGTTAAACGAGAGTAGAAAAGCACAAAAACCGCCTGTAGCTACATATAGCCTAGCTTGTCGGGGGGAACAAACACCTGGATAAGCAAAAGTAGGCTACTAATCGACTAATAATCTCGCGTTTCATCCAGTTTACGGGGTCTTTGTACAATTTGCGACTGAAATACCTAACGTTACAACAGAATGCAGAAAAAAATGTAGGCTAAGTGGAAAGAAAATGGACAGACGAGAAGAACACCGGCGGGAATAAGTTATTGCGTGTATCTTACCTGAGCTGCACACACCCAATCAGATCGCGCATTTCCTCCTCCCAAGCGGACCATTGCCCTCGCTTATCGATACAAAGTGAATCGGCCGAAACCAGGTAGCCGGAAACAATTAGCAAGAAATTTCAGTTACTCCTTTATTTAAAAAAATAGCTTTTATATATATATATATATATATATATATTCTACTGGTGTAAACATTAGCCTACCAATGAACAATTTGTTCGACCTGGTAGTCTATAGACCTATGAAGTAGAACTAAAAGCCGTTGCACATCTATGACGAGTAAATTAATTACTCTTATAATTAAAATATTCTTGGTTCTAGTTGCACACAAAGTGCAAATTTTTTCGTGTAAATTCGGACGAAAATGTTATTTTTAAAATCAAAATTTCTATATTGTTCTTTGCACACTGAAGACGAAATTTAGTACGACAAAAACCCTTTTTTATTTTTTGCGAAATTCCGCATGAGAGCTTGACCAATCATATCCATGCTCGTCAAAATGATGTCACAAAAGCCTGAAGAATACCTGGGTGCCAAAATAAATATATCTAAAAAATAAATAACACCAGTTTTTTTCTGGTTGCAATTTATTTTCAACGCTCAGCAAAGAATGTCTCACGTAACGCTAGTTCAGTCTGTGAAGAATACAGGCTGGTGTGTAAAACATTGTAGGCTAGCATTTTGGATGGGGTGCCTTTGCGATTGGTATGGCAGGTAGCCCATACCTTCCTCCAAGTTACAGGTTGGTGGGGCTGCTGGGCCATGCCCCAAACAGCACTGAGAGTTTGGCACTTTTCAGGGTTTCCTATACAGAAATAACCACACTGGCCATATAGGCTACTCTCAGCCCTTAACCCTCCTATTATGTTGAAATTTTATCTTTTATGTTGGGGTCAAACATAGCCTAGTTTATGCTGCTGCAGATCCAATTTCATCTTTTCAGTTTGCTGACATTGTTCCTCTCCGTTTCAAAAGCTATTATCTACTGCGCCCTGTCTCCTTAGTACAGTGCACTGGCAGAAGTGTGCCGTTTAATGTGCACTGTTTAGCAGTCCACGAAAAATATCCGCCATACTATTTTCCAACCGTACTGTGGAAGTGTCGTAAGCAGGTTATAAGACGTCCCACCAGTGTTGCCATGTCTGTGGTTTTACAGCTAAATTGGGCTACTTTCAAAGTGCAGTCACAGGTGAAAATTAAAAGTCGCAAAGCACGCACTTATTTTAAAAAGTAAAAATATGATGATATCTATTTAAAATACGTTGGTTTCGGTTAAAAATATATTTTGGGCTAGTTCTGAGTCGCCATTTGGCTGGAAAGTCTTGCAAGATTTGGCAACTCTGCGCCCCACCCTTGCGCTGCCATGTCACATGTTGTTTTTGTTGTATTTGAAGGAAAGCTTCACGTCATATTTATGTGACCAAAATGTCCGTGTACTTCTTGAAAAGTGTGCTCCCGAATGTACTATAAATATATAATTTAATTTAATCTCTATGGGAATTGGGGGGTGGGACTAGATTTAGCTGTAAATTATGCTGGAACAGTATGGAATACATGATTGGTAAAATGGCTGTAAGTCATCAAGGGTCTGAGGTATCAAACAAGCCTCAAACCATCACTCTGCTGCCAGTTATGCAGTAGATATGGGTGGATCACTTTAAGGGATGTTTCTCCTGACAAATTTTCCTATTGAACTCTATGGAAAAATAAGTCAGGAGAAGAAACCCTTTAAGTTATCCATCCTTATCAACTGTATTTTTGGCAGCAGAGTGATGATTTAAGGCTTGTTTGATACGTCAGACCCTTGATGACTTACAGCCATTTAGCCAACCATGTGTTTCCATACTGTTCCAGTGTAATTTACAGCTAAATCTAGTCCCACCCCCCAATTCCCGTAGAGATCCATTCAAAGGCAGAGACGTTATAGTATCGCTTGTAAGAGTACCAGAAAATAAGTTATCAAGAGTCTTGATATTGTTGGGTCACAGACATCAGGAAGTCATGGCATGCAAAGGATATGCGACCAAATATATACATTTTTAAGGCACAGTCAACGTAGTGTATGTAAACTTCTGACCCACTGGAATTGTGATATAGTGAATTAAAAGTGAAATAATCTGTCTGTAAACGATTGTTGGAATAATTACTTGTGTCATGCACAAAGTAGATGTCCTAACTGACTTGCCAACACTATAGTTTGCTAACATGAAATCTGTCGAGTGGTTAAAAATTAGTTTTAATCACTTCAACCTACGTCTATGTAAACTCATTCATTACACACAAAGTGAAATATTTCTAGCCTTTATTTGTTTCATTTTTCATAATTTTGGCTTACAGCTCCAGAAAACCCCCAAAACAGTATTTCAAGAAATTAGAATAGTGTGTCGAAAATCAGCATTTACTTCAGTTATTTCAGAGAATGAATGTTTTAGACTGAGTGTCACACTATCATCTAATTTACTCAAAACACCTGCAAAGTTTCTCAGTTTGGTTCAGTATGGGGAAGACTGCAGACTTGACAATTGGCCAAAAGACCATCATTGACACTCTCAAGAAGATGGGTAAGCCACAAAAGGTCATCGCTAAGGAGGCTGGCTGTTCACAGAGTGCAGTGTCCAAGCATATCAATAGAAAGTTTAGTGGAAGGGAAAAATGTGGCAGGAGAAGGTGCACAAGCAAAAGAGATGACCGTAGGCTTCAGCAGATTGTCAAGCAAAGACGATTCCAAAATTTGGCGGAGATGCAGAGGGAGTGGACTGAGGCTGGAGTCAGTGCTTCAAAAACCACCACGTACAGACGTATCCGGAACATGGGCTACAACTGTCGGATTCCTCGAGTCAAGCCACTCCACTCATTCTCTGAAATAACTGAAGTAAATGCTGATTTTCGACACACTATTCTAATTTCTTGAAATACTGTTTTGTGGGTTTTCTGGAGCTGTAAACCAAAATTATGAAAAATGAAACAAATAAAGGCTAGAAATATTTCACTTTGTGTGTAATGAATCTATAATCTATGAAAGTTTCACTTTTTGAATGGAATTATGGAAAAAAAAAAACTTTTCCATGATATTCTAATTTTTTGGAAAGGATCTGTATATATGGGTCATTCCATATAAAATCAATCAATGCTTTCCACCTGACCCCCTCAGAATCACCTGATTTTTTTGTACACAAACTATAATCTATTTAATGAAGTTTTGCAAAATCTTAACTTTATATCATGAATATTTAGCAAGTTATGGCCCCTTGAAATACCTAGGGGTAGCGCAAATTCTTGCTCTTTATTTTGTAGCTTCATAACTAAAGGTGCTATGCATATGAAATCCAGGGCTCAAAGATACATTGCAGTTGTGTTCAAAACTGCAATCAAATCGATTTTACATGCATAACACTTCTCACAATTTCAAGCCAAAATCTCAATTTCGTCAGGGCTCAAACAGATGTCAAACTGGTGCAGTTTGAACGTGATACTATGATATATCCTGTGATATTGGTAGTTGGTTATAGAAAAAAATTGAGCTGAACAAAATTGAGATTTTGGTGAGAAGTGTTAGGCATGCAAAATAGATCGGTTTTGAACACATCTCAAATGTATCTTTGAGCCCTGAAAATGTCCTGTGGCCATCACCTGTTACAACTGAGTACTGGACAGGACCCAAATGCAAGACTCTGAGACAGACTCGATGAAAACGCCACCAGGGAGTGTGTTGATTTAAGCAAGACAAGTTGCGGGCAAGCAAGCAGGGAAAACTCAAGGTGACAGGCTGGATACGGGGTTGGTGAACTAAGGCAGGGCAGGAGAAGGGAACTGGGCTGGACAGGGCAGAACAGGAGGCAGGCTGGGTGGGCTGGAACAAGGAACAGAACAAACAGGTTAGGGCAAAACAGAGTAGCAAACAGACTGGCCGGGAGTGATTTCAAACAGAACAGAGAAAACAAACTGGCAACGAAACTGAGAAAGAAGGGAACTTAAATAACGAAGGGAACAGGTGAGAGGGCTAAGTGAATTACAAAAGGGAGTGCGGAATGTTTGATAAGAGGGAGAGTGATAGGCTAACCAATAAGGGGAGAAAACAAAGACCTAAACGGGGACCACGCCCAGCCTGCAACGAACACAGAAACGAGACAAACAGGGGTAAACGGAAAAATACGACATGAAACGTAAGGAATGGGAAAACAAAGGAAACGAAAGGGAGGTGGACTGGAGGGAAACGGCGGATGTCACAGCACCTTTAGTTAAGAAGCTACGAGGGCTGAAAAATGACTGCAAATTTTAGCTACCCCAAGGTACATCAAGGGGCCATAACTCACAAGATATTCATAGCATAAAGTTCAAATTTTGTATAGCTTCATTAAATAGATTATAGTTCATATACAAAAAAAATCAGGTGATTCTGAGGGGGTCAGGTAGGAACTGCATTTATTCATTTCAAATGTTATTGCCTTACCATATTTTGGGATTTGGAATTTACTGTATATCTAAAGCCTTCCTTCACAGATGAGTCAGAGGGGACTTACAATGCCAGGAAATTTGACACCGTAATTCATTCCTGTTTTCCTTTCAATGCCTTGAAATCTACGGAGACAATAGTACGTGAGTGGTGCTTTGTGACAGCGAGTTTGTCGTGTGGTGTCGTTTTCCAGTTCTCCTCACCTAGTGCACGATTGTGATCTGTTCACAATTTATGACAACCACACGCTAGAGAACTCCGCAGTCCTGTAACCGTGTAGCTCGGTCAAATGCAAATTTCAGTATCCTTCAAGAACTATTTAAAAAACATCTGTGGACCTCAATGTAGATGAACGTTAACAAAACATAAATTACCGATGTGTTATTGGAAGTTTTTTTTTCCTCACGGAATTCGGGTGCTCTGGAAAACGATGCTTGTTGCTAAAAATGTCCGGGGATGAACGGGTACGGGAAATAATGCAGAAACTACAGTAGCTATTCTGTGGAAAGGTCTATTCACTTTTACAACCTACAATTTTCACACCATAGAGTGGGGGACACGGGCATGTGATGCTTAATCATAAACCTAAAACAATGACACTTAAACTTAAATCACTGCCACAAAATGTAAAACTACAGGCAAAAAACCTGGGTGTTATATTTGATAAGAAATTGAACTTTGACGCTCATATTAGGAATGTTACCAAGCTTGCTTTTTATCATCTAAAAAATATTGCCAAGGTCAGGCCTTTTCTCTCAAGCTGATAGAGGTTTATGCATGCATCAAAAGTTTTAAAGTCTCTGTATTCGCTTCCAGTCAAGTTTTAGAATCGTTTTTAAGATTCTTTTACTGGTTTTTAAGTCCTTATGTGGCATTGCACCCGGTATATTTCTGATTTGCTTTTAAGTTACATTCCTGATAGATCCCTCAGATCCTCTGGCTCCTGTCTTTTAGTTGTTCCTAAAACCAGGACAAAAACATATGGTGAGGCAGCATTTAGTTTTTATGGCCCTATGCTCTGGAATGCCCTGAGGATCTGAGGACAGTTCATATAGTTGACTATTGTTAAACATACCCTTTTAGCCTCACTTTCACCTAGAAAACTTTTTTATTTTCTACTTTCATTTTTTACTTTTTATTATTTATTTTATTTTTTATTTTTATTGTGAAGTGATCCACATTGCTGTATGTATTTGTATATGCATCTGCTTTTTATTCTTTCTGTAAAACACTGTGAGCTGCATTCTTTGTATGAAAGGTGCTGTATGAATAAAGTTATTATACTTTTTGTTGTAATTTTCCATATTTCTCAGAGATTATGAATATTAATACTCCTACTAAATAGTCCGGTGTAAACATTTTCATGGGAACCACTCTCTAAGAAAGAGAAACAAAACTGTTATTTTCCATTTTTTTATTTATTAAAAAGAGGATGCAACATATTTTAACAATTAAGAAAAACCAGAAAGAGAGGGAAACATATTTACAAATGGACTACTGCAAAACAATTGTTTTTTTTCCACTGTCACTTTTTGGAGAACTTGGCCTGCTTGTGTTTGGGTGGAGCCCATTTCAGACAAACGGTGTCCACTGAAAAACAACAGGAGAACACAGGTAAATTCAGGAAGTCAAAGAGAGGGAGGGGGAGGGGGGTAGAGAGAGAGAAAACAATGTACTGTAATTACTGTAATGGAGGACAGAAACCCAAGCATGTAGCAATGATGTGATCTCTCTTCTAGATCTTAGTTAGTTTTTACACCCAAGGAATGAAGGCTTTGGCAGTATGGTCATTTGGTAGTATATTAACACAACAGAGTAGAGGAGTTTGGTTGTCGTTGGTTACCTGTGATAGGTGGCTTCTTGTACTGGGCACTCTTGAGGTGTTCCTCCACCAGTTTGGGCGTCACACAGATGACATGCTGTCCTTTCCAGTACTTCACCATGTTGAGGGACTGCAGCGTGCTGATGATGTCACTCTGGGTGATGCTGGTCATGTGACTAGGGTCAGGAGAATTACAGGAGGTAGTATTAGGCATATGCACTTGAGACAGCAACAGAAGATACAGTTTTAAACAGGTTAACCTGAGTGCTCATGGTGTTCTGACGTAGTAATCTTAGTTGTGTGTTAGTTTATGTCTAGGAGAAAAACACAAAATGGTGTCACCATCTATCTGTTCCCCCCGCTGTTCACACATCTAAGTTACACCTGTACTGTAAATGAGCCATGTAACTGATCCAGAGCTATCTCCCATCCTGTCTAATATGGGCAGGAATGACATACAAACACATTTGTTCTGACATTTTGTGGATAATTATCATAAAATTAGCATCATTTACAAGTGTACTGTGACAGCAATCCATGTAAGATCCACTACAGAGATCCACACAAGTTTCATATTATAATAAGTTGTTCATTCAAAGGCTGAGGCTGCATTCGGATCCAATTTTATGCTTTCTTCCTTGTCGTTCCCTTCCCTTGCTTCAAGGGGGGAATCCCCAAAATGTCAGGATGAAATATGGCAACCACACCAAGTGGGATTCAGTTCCAATTTAAGAAACGGGAGGGAGTAATTACATTCCCTCGCTCCCTCGTTTATTCTCCCTCCCACCAAGAGTATAAAATGCAAGCTTCCAGCAAGAAGGGAATCCCACAATGCAATGCTCCACAAGTGGGCGGTCACATTTCAACTATGGTGTTGCACTCCCTATATGTTCCGAGAGCAGTTCAGTTCAGTTTTTTGTTTTGTTTCTCGTCAATCCTCCCTTGCAGAGCACCTGTTAAGTTTGCTTGCTGCGCGTAGCAAATTGTCACAAGATAGCTCACTTGAGGGAAGAGAGCAAGGGAAGGGAATAGTGCTAAATTGGATCTGAACGCGTGTGGAAGAAAACTAGACAGCGCTGGAAAATCCTCCCTTTACTCACACACTTGTTTGTCAGGTTTTACAGGAAAAGTACAACACATGCTGAATACATAATCCCAATAAAATATAATTTTCTCCACTACCCTAAAACAAAAAATGAATTCTATTTTGTGCGATGTTTCCAACCGCCAAAGCAGCCAGGAAAACACTGTTTCCACTGCTCTTTCTGGGGGATGCCTGCTCTGTCTCTGGCCAATCCGAACTGACAGAGGAATACTGCATCAAAGGGGTGAGCCTATAGCTGCAGTGCAGCATGACAGTGCAGCATCATCACCTTAGTAACATACATGGTAACAATAGGCTGGACACACAGTCAAACTGCAAAGGTGCCTCCCATTAGTTCCTCTGGCAATTCATAACATTATAAGGATGAGCCTAAACTATTAAAGCTTTGTAAACTGGCATACAGCCCGGGATGTGTTAATGCTTTTCACATCAGTCCTTTTTCCACAAAAGTTAAAAAAAAATTTTTTTCACTGTCTTTACTGACTCACACCAATGTAACATTAATAGCCTACTTAGAGAAACAATAGTGCTGTTCATGGAGTTAGCTAGCTCGTTGGTGACATTAGCTATTAGTTACTGAACACAAAATAAAACTAATAAAAACACAGCTTTTCCAGTTGTTAAAGCAAGTGTGGGAGAAGCAAGTAACCATGTTAAAAGGTGCTGTTTGTGTGTCTCCAGCGATCACAGTGACGTTGGCACTTTCAAGGCGTATTGGGAAAATGATGAAAAATTAAGAAAGCTCTGAGTTTGAAAATAATACCAGGTTATCTGTGATGTTTCAGTGGTGGCTACTTTGTGTAAAATAAATAAACAAAGAACATAATGTGTTACATTTTTGGAAGTAGAGAAAACGTTCTTATTTAGAACACATTCTCATACGGATGTAATTTCCTTTAAGGAGAGGGTCACCCTGGCCCCAGAGGGCCACAGGGTGTGCTTGTCCTCACTATTACTTAATTAACTGACAAATTAAAGCAGCTGTTTATAACTTGCATGGTTTCTCAAGTATACGCTGGGCGCTGAGAAGTTGAAGCCCTTTAGCCCTACCAGCCGGCGCCATTCTGCCCCTACAACTGGTCCAGAACGTGGCTGCTCGGCTTGTGTTCAACCTCCGGAAGTTCTCAAATGTCACCCCCCTGCTGAGGTCACTCCACCGGCTGCCGGTCATGGCCAGGATCAGGTTCAAGTTCTGACCCTGGCCTACACTGCAGCCAAAAGGTCAGGCCCCTCCTACCTACAGGACTTAATCCAGCACTACGCTCCTGCTCGAGCACTTCGCTCTGCTGATACAGGGCAACTTCCACTTCGCTCCCTCTGTGTTAACGGCTCTCCCTCGTACCGACTGCGGAGCTTTTCCACCCTAGCTCCCCAGTGGTGGAACAAACTCCCCACTCCGCTGCGCTCAGCTGAAACACTGTTTTCCGTCGTGGTCTGAAAACGCACTTTTTCAGACTGCACCTCAACTAAACTACCTATATAGGGCCAATTCTATAGTACTTGCTTGCTTTCTATTTAACTTGTGTGTTGTTATTTTATAGTTAAGAATGCATAGCTAACCGTGTTCTATGTTCATTACTAGGGATAGCTCCTACGTTGTGAGAAAGTTGTGCTTTGTCTGATCTGCTTTGTAGTCGCGTCAATGACCTTCAGTATGCACTTATTGTACGTTGCTTTGGATAAAAGCGTCTGCCAAATAACTGTAATGTAATGTAATAGTTCACTCGGACAAGGCTGGCAGAGCCCAGCTGTGGGGAATAATGAGAAGAGAAGCACATGCAGTTTTCTGAGGCACGGTACTCAAAGCTCAGCCCTGTGCCCACCTGAGGTCCTTAATGGACAGCGTGCCCCGGAAGTCCCTCAGGATCTCCAGCAGAACCCAGGACCAGTAGCTGCGGTAGCTCAGCTTTCCGAGGTCAGAGAGCGGCTTCTCCGGGGACCCCACCGTGCTCTCCAGCTTGGACAGCTCGTAACCTGGGAGAAGAGTAGAGGAGAGAAGACAAGAGAGGAGAGGAGGAGGAGGAATGAGCAAGTGAGAGAGCAAAAGAGAGAGAGGAGAGATTAAACGCAATATTCAAAAACAGTATGGGCTAACACCGACATGCTAACACACAGTACGCTATTGTACTTGGATGAGTGGACATCAGCTGTTCCATCACTGCCTGTCTACAGCCGTCTACTTTATTTCCCCCCACTTTCCACATTTTCCTCTCTGATTTTGAACATACAATTAAGTACAGGCCCCTTCCATCGCCGCAATGACTTGACCTGTCAGTTTGGAAGGGCGAGGATGACGATCATGTGAAAGAGCGCCCACCAGCTTATCCACTCCTCTGTAATTCACCAGTCACAGTTTAAAAACCCATTTTTTCATGCTTGCTTTCAACCTTATGTAGCTACTGTACCTGCATTACCACTTTTTCACAGGTAATTGTCTTTAGTATTTTTCTTTATCTTATGCATAAATCTGTTACACTCTCCGTTCCTTCCAGTCCCAGTCCCTGTCCCCGTTTGTGCTCCTTGTTTTACCCTGTTCTTCGCGTTTCGTGTCGTTTTCTTGTTTTCCTGTTTGTCTCCCTCGTGGTGCAGGCTGGGCGTGTTTTCCCAGGATTCAGCCACCATCCAGCCCCTTGCCTGCTCCTCACCCCCGTTCTGCCCCTGTTCGCGCCATCCCAGGATCCAGTCCCTTCCCTAAACTTCTCCCTATACTTATGGAGTTTAGTACGAAGTAATAAATTATCTGGATTATTGGATTTCTGTCTCTGAGTCGTGCATTTGAGTCCAGTCCCTTCTCGGACCTTAACAAAATCCACGTTATAAAGTGCTTTGTGTTCCATATAAGAGAAAAGCACTCTGCAAATAAAGTTATTATTATTGTCGTTGTTGTTATTATTCCAGGGGCCTGTATGACGAAGCAGGATTACTGAGTTAACTGGATAACTGCACTGAGTGAAACTCGGAGCAGCTCTTTTTACTTCAGTCCACGTTCCAGATTTGGGAGGATTCTGGATTTTACTCAGTGCAGTTATCCAGCTAACTCAGTAACCCTGCTTTCTGGAACACTTGGCACAGACAGCCCCGGAGTGTACTGTGCATCAGCGCCTTCACCAGAAGCACCAGCTGGGAGGTCTACATCTGGAGGCGGTTCTGTCTGACCGTTATATTCAGATATTCCTTAAGATAAGAGCATTGAATATTATTTTGCTTCCATTTGTTCATAACAGTTTATTATTATGAGGAATTGTTTTGCCTATATCCAGGCTATGGCTAAGCACTACCCCTTGGCTTGGACACTCCATCCAGCCATCACAGGCCTCACTAATCCATCTCTGTATAGAATCTAGATTCAATATAAACTTGCTTTTCAGGGACTCTCATAAGCAGTTTGCTCTGTAGTAATGAGCATTTAATCCAATACAAGCTGAACTTACTGAAAGCAATGAGAAATTTGCCATATCCTCTCCGCTGATAGGGAGGAAGGGTAAGAATGCAAGCCACGTTATTCCCATCCGGAGACTCCTTCTCCTGTTATCACAAAATACACATTATTAACAAAATGTATAAACCAGAACTATTCAACCAATTGGATTATTTTAAGATGATACATCAGGGGTAGGCAACCCTGGTCCCGGCCGGAGTGCCGGTGACATTTCTGGATTTGGTTCAATTTGAGTTTGACCACAAGAGTTTGACGGATGATTAAAAGTCTGAGCCTGAATTTTCGGAATGTGGAAACGCAGAGTGCCTCCAGCACTCAATAAACCTGAAGAAATAAAATTAATACAGGTATATAGTTATAGGTTTGGATGGAGAAAAAACCAGGACCGTCTCTGACAATCCAGGACCAGGACTGCCTATCCCTGCGATACATCCTGGGATTATTATTCATTCTTAACATTACAATTGCAATTTGACAGGGAAGATTTTTATACTGTTGCCATGAAGCCAGATTTACACTTACCACTTACAAATGACTTAAAAACTGCCCAGATTATAACTGAAACAGATCTAGCAGTTACAAATACAGTTAAGGGATAATATAATTTTAACCAAGCAGAATTTACCCTTGTGCCCCAGAGCAAGAATAGACAAACTACAATCCAAAATCCTCACAACGGTCCCAGCTCTATGTTATACAACTGAGAGACTAACAAGTTACTTGTTTAGAGAAATAGCCAAACTGACATTACTTTAGAGAAATAACCAAACTGAGAAGTTATTTTAGAGAAATAGCCAACTGAGACGTTATTTTAGAGAAATAGCCAAATGACATTACTTTAGAGAAATACCCCACGATGTGTGCCCCCAGCTTGTCTACTTCGGTCAGGATGTAGAAGACAAACGGCTCCACATCAAAGTACAGAGTCTTGTGGTCGAGGAAGAGTTTTGCCAGCAGGCAAAGGTTCTGACTGTAAATCTAGAGGAAAAAGAGGGAGAGGACACCAGCAGGGTTATTTTACATGCAGTAAATTAAGCGAGGGCAAATTATTCTGTTCTATTGATGCTCTTTTACCTTGTGATCTCGGCCATCCACCTCATACACAGAGATGTTGCTTCTTCTGTAGATCTCTTTGCCTGGAGGCTGTCTGCACTGGCATTGGGACTGAAGGGAGAAAGAGAATGGGCTCATCAACAACCAATCGACTGTTACCGCAAGATAAAACCACCTTTAAAAAAAATATATTAAAAATGACTGCTTTCCCCTCTTTTTCTCTCCAAATTGGAAGGGTGGAAGGCACAATTGTATTTATCAGCGCTCATTACGCCCTTCAGGTCTGCTGGACACAGTCGGCATTGGCACAGTCCGGATTCCATACCGAGCCGTGGGGCTAGGGCTGGGCAATATATCGCAACGATAATTATCGATTGCAATAACGGCCGTTGCCAGCATGTGGGGTATTGCCTTTCTTTTCGTCTTTTTTTCTTTAATTATACCTGGTGTGGTAGTAAACTACACTTCAAAACCCGTGTGAAATTCTTCCGGGAAAAAAAACGTCATCACTGTCTACTGCGTGTTGATAAGACGGACAATCACAGAAAGGCGTTGCACCTTTAATGCGATTGAAAAAACACATCACATGATCGCGTGAAAGCTGTACGACCTTGCTGCTGGTGGGCTGTCTTATCAACACTCAATAGATATCAGCGGTGATGTTTTTTTCCGGAAGCATTTCACGCGGCCTCTGAAGTTTGGATGTTTACTGCCGTATATTGGGTATACTTAAAGAAAAAAAGACTAAAAGAAAGGCGCACCACACGGTGGCAACGGCCGTTATTGCATTCGATAATTATCGATGTTGTATATCGCCCAGCCCTACGTGGGGCCCATCCATGCACCGGAACAGTGCCTTAACAGATACCACAACACGGGTCCCATCCATGCACTGGAACAGTGCCTTAACAGATACCACAACACGGGTCCCATCCATGCACCGGAACAGTGCCTTAACAGATACCACAACACGGGTCCCATCCATGCACCGGAACAGTGCCTTAACAGATACCGAGCGCTTGGCCCATCCATGCACCGGAACAGTGCCTTAACAGATACCGAGCGCTTGGCCCATCCATGCACCGGAACAGTGCCTTAACAGATACCGAGCGCTTGGCCCATTCATGCACTGGAACAGTGCCTTAACAGATACCGAGCGCTTGGCCCATCCATGCACTGGAACAGTGCCTTAACAGATACCGAGCGCTTGGCCCATCCATGCACTGGAACAATGCCTTAACAGATACCACAACACGGGTCTCATCCATGCACTGGAACAGTGCCTTAACAGATACTAGACCATGGTGTGCCTTAACACAATGAACCAACAAGCAGCCATAATATAAAACAATCTCAAAGAATGAGCTTGATACAAACAACAGCGTTCACTACATTTGACCTGGCATCATCTCTGATTGTTGGCTAAACCTGTCTGCATGCGCTTGTGTGTAAGTCGCTCTGGATAAGAGCATCTGCTAAATGCCCAAACGTAATACAAACTGAGGCTGCTTTCAGGCACCGGAGACGTGAGCTGACCAGGTGGTATCTGAAGGTCTTCTCGAATTTCATGTACTTCAGGCAGTATTCACAGATCCACAGCTTGGGCTGCTTCCCATAGTCCTCGGGGAAGGGCGAGAAGTACCAGGCATCGATCTCAAAATTTCCAATCTGGATCTTGTCCACATACTTTACTTTAGTAATCTAAGAGAGAGATTGTGAGACAGTGTGAGAGAGAGAGAGATAGTGAGAGAGAGAGGGAAAAGAGAAAGAAATTGTGAGCAAAATAAATAACTGCATGCATTTCCTTGTTCAAACCTGATCATTAACTAGCATGCACAAGGAAACAGAACCTGCGGGTCTGGTTACAAACTTGAGTTTCTGAGTTTCATATGGGCGGGTAAGGCCTTTCACACACAGTGGGCAGATCGTAAGTTTCCAGAGCAGGAGTTGCCTTGTTCATTCCCTCAGGGTATATAATTCTATGGACTGAAAGGCCTGAGCTGAAAATATAAATTATTCTATACACTGCCCTTCCAATACTGAATATTTAATCTGGGTCACATCACAAGGAAGCAGGTGCCTGGGCGCACAGGCAACTTCTCACTGAACTCTCAAAGTCAGACCAGTGTGCGATTACACACATCATTACATAAAGGTAAGATTGCCGTTTCTAGCTAATGTACTTGAACAAGGCCCTGTTACCTGCTGTAATTTGGAGCAAGCACTGCAAAAGACATTTTAAGCAGGGGCATTCCATCAGAAGTCAATCCCTTTCTGACCTCACCCTTTTATATTTGAACAATATTTTTTATGCATTAACCTATAGGACAGAGTGTTAGAATGTGGAATGACCAACCATTCAGGAGACAGGGGCCCTCAAAGTTGAGCCATACTGGACCCCCCACCCTACCAAAAAACAGATACCTTATTCAAAAATTAACATAACATCATGGTTCTTTTATCGGAAAGCTTACAAACAAAATTATCCACAATTTCAGTACTTTTGGTCCAAAATAAATGAGGCGATATTTTGTCCTTAAACCTTAATTTGCAAAAAATGCTCAAAAATTTTTTTTTGTATGTTATAGGATAGACACGTCTTTACATCTACTTAAGTTTTCATATATTGCCCGCTATCGGATGAGCAACAGCAGACTTCTGAGGATATGGTGGGTAGGTCAGTCTAGCATGAATCCTTAATATTGCCTATGATTTTCTTTTTCACCCTCAAATATTACTTCAGTTTTCCCATTTTTTTATCATCACATGACTGAAAAACAGAAGATTAAAAAGAAATTACATAAAAAGGAAGCCCAAGTTAACAAAAATGTGTGTAGTGCAAAGCCATGTGAAGGTGTGAAGATCTTTTATTTTGAAGCATGTTCTGCTTGTTGCTGTGGATGGCTCCACTGATGTGAGCATATCGCCAAAATGGACCACGATTTGATCGGGATGCTGCTTCAGATCAACAGACACCACCATACCCAAGCCTCTCTGGCATACTGAACTGTGACGTAGCCTTTGATTTCTTCAAATGCCAGGACATCGTCTTCAACTGTGATTAGTTCTTCTATTTTAGTTGTTGCATAGAAGCCATGCCGTGCCATGACCTTCGACCTGGAAACAAGTTGAAAGTACCACTACTTTCAACCCATTTCCAAATTAAATTAAACTAAAGCTAATTTTCTTTAGAAATTAACTTCTTGCACCCAAATTGACCTTACAGATCATTTTCTTTCTCTAGGCATCCTGAGCAACTTGTGGTTGATTTGGGCGATGTGCTCACATCACTTCTGTTCTTCAGTCATGTGATGATAAACAAATGGGAAAACTGTAATATTTTAGGTGAAAAAAAAAATCATAGACAACATTAAGGATTCATGTGTTCGACTGACCTCAGAAGTCTGCTGTTGCTCAACTGACAGCGGACACTACATGAAAACTTCAGGAGATGTAAAGAAGTGTCTACCCCATAACATTAACAAATGAAGAAAATAATAATTTTCATAATCAGAGTTTACGCCTTTTTTTTTAAGCAAATAAAAAAATGGTCTTTCATGTAATTTCTTTTGGAAATGGGTTGAAAGTAGTGCTACATAGTGTGAGTTTGGCCAACACACAGCCTGGGTCATCTTATTTTTGCGATGCATCAGATTTATACAGGCTATCTACAGCAAGGTGGGTCAAGAGAATTGGAAAAAAATCATGGATTTCAACTACTACATATAAAGTAGGGTGGCAGTGTTGTATAATGGGTAGGGAACTAGACTTCCAACCTAAAGGCTGCAGGTTTGATTCCCAGGTAAGACACCGCCATTGTACCCTTAAGCAATGTATTTAACCTGAATTGTTTCACTATATATCAAGCTCTATGTATGGATACTATGTAAATATGCAATAGAAGTCGCTTTGGATGAGAGCGCCTGCTAAATACCTGTAATGTAATGGAACCACAATGCTCGACAAATAGTAGAGAAGACAGCTGAGGGTGAAAGCAGAAGGATAAACACCAGCACGAGCAGGAGATAGATGTACCCCCCCCCCACCTCCCCCCCCTACCCCCGTTACACACTTACAGCTTCATGCTCCTTCTCAAGAGCAGCTGTAGTTGGATCCATTTCTGCATATGTCTGAAAAAACACAGTGGCACTTGATTTAGTCGGTACAGTTATGTAGTTATCAGGCATCAATCAAACAATGCAGAAAAACTCTTACAACACCTTTACATAGTTTTTTCTATGATACTCATATTGTTAACATACATTTTAAATAAATGTTTATGAAGAAAGGATGCACGTAAATATATTTAAAAAGTTAAACTGACAGAAGAAAGTTTCAAGAAGCTGCTACTGATTGGTAAGAATTAATGTCACTCAAGAGGGTAGAGTGCCCCCCTATTGGTGCTGGGCAGGTTCGCACAGTTTAAACTAGCCAAGCGAGCTGTTAAAAATTCAAATCCCAATTCTATCTTAATTCGATCTCTGATAACTTAAAAAACCCGGAAGAATTTTGGAAAACCATTAAATCTCTTAACCCTATTACTTCTGTGGCACTCCCACAGCAGATCAATCATAATGCTCAGCTGATAACGGATCAACAATGCATTGTTGATCTTTTCAACGAACATTTTGTTTCTGTAGGGTATTTATTTGACCGCATTTACCCTGGTACTAGCCCTAGTATACCAATGCCTGTCCCTGCTTATGATGTTACTTCAGGCTCTGGTTTTGCCTTTAAGTGTATTTCAACATCTGAAGTCCTTAAGGCTCTTAAGACTTTAGACACCTAAAAACCTTCAGGCCCAGATGGATACAAATAGCATTCCCAAGGTATGGAAAGAAGCCTATGTGCTGCCTCTTTTCAAAGGTGGAGACCCAACTGATCTTGGCAACTACCGTCCTATTTCAAAGCTGTCGGTGGTTGCAAAGATTATGGAGTCTTTGGTTAATGCCCAGCAAAAGGAGTTCTTGCAGGCTAATTGCATACTGAGCCCAGCATAGTCAGGTTTTAGATCAGGCCACAGCACTATAACTGCTGCCTCTGAGGTGCTAAATGATATTATACAAGCTCTTGATAAGAAAAAACACTGTGCTGCACTATTTATTGACTTATCTAAAGCATTCGACACTGTTAATCATGCTATCTTAAGCAATAGGCTCCTTAATATTGGACTGAGTCTTAAAGCAGTCGGATGGTTTGTAGACTATCTATCTGACAGGTCACAGAGCATCTATGCAGATGGTCAAAAATCATCTTTTAAGTTGATCTCCCGGGGTGTTCCACAAGGTTCTATTCTAGGTCCTGTCCTGTTCACTATTTATATTAATAACATTGGTTCAGTTGTGAAGAACTCCAAAATCCACCTGTATGCAGATGATACTATACTGTTCTCCTGTGCTACCTCACTGAACACAGCGGTCCAAGACCTCCAAGAATCTTTTAACTCTATTCAGGCTGCTCTTAAAAAGCTAAATCAGGTTTTAAATTCTGATAAAACTTAGCTTATGTATTTCTCCAGATCACCCTCCCAGATTGTTACAACCAAGATATGTACAGTAGATGGGAGGGATATTGAACAGGTGTCTTCCTACAAATATCTGGGAATCTGGTTGGATGATAAGCTTAGTTTTAAAGTTCACATTGACAACCTGGTTAAAAAATTGAAGGTCAAACTGGGGTTTTATTTTAGAAACAGACAATGCTTCAATTTTGCAGCGAGAAATAAATTGGTCCTAGCCACCTTTCTTCCAATGATTGATTATGGTGATATTCTTTACATGCATGCCTCTGCTTCCACACTACAGGCTATAAACACAGTGTATCATGGTGCCTTACGTTTCATCACAAATGCCAAATCAATTACGCATCATTGTCTCTTGTATGAAAGAGCAGGCCTGCCATCTTTAGTTTATCGTAGATGGTTTCATTGGCATATTTTTATTTATAAAGCCATTATAGGGAAACTCCCTAGTTATTTAAATTGTCTTTTTAAATAGAACACAAGTTCTTACAACTTGCGTTCGCAAAGCGTACTTTGTTTTACTGTGCCTCGCTCCTCAACAGAATTCGGAAAGACGGCTTTTAGCTATTATGCCCCATGGTCCAGGAACCAGCTCCAGAAGGAAACTAAAATGGCAGACTTAATCACTTTGGATGATTTTAAGAGGAAGTTGGAGAATTTAAAAACTGAGGTTTGTAATTGTTTTAGCTGAAATGTGTATTGTATAATTTGTGTTTTATCTGAAATATGTACTGTATAATTTGTAGTTTTATTGCCGCTGCTTTGTGTAATGGTGTTTTATGTTTAATGTTGTAATCTGACTGCTTGTTGCTTCTCTTGGCCAGGGCTCCCTTGAAAAAGAGATGGATATCTCAATGGTAAAATAAAGGAGAATAAATAAATAAATATACGGGTGGGGCAGAACGGGTGAGTTTACCTTCTGGACGTGGTTGATCTCATCGTGTTTACGCTTCTGGTTTCGGGTGAGCTTCCTTTCGGGCTGTTCCATCAGGTCTCCGCCGCCCCCTCCCTCCACACGCTTCCTCACTGCGTCTTTCACCGTCTTGGTCAAAGCCAGGCGCTCTTTGCCCACCCACTCGTCCAGCCGCCGGTTGACTATAAACAGGGTTACAGCAGGGCTGCGTGGATGAGGCCAGGGTTCAATATGACCACAACATGAGGACAAAACCACCATGCTAATGAGGGGGGGGGGACTCTGAAGCAGGATTACTGAGTTAGTTGGATAACTGCACTGAGTAAAAGCCGGAATTCCCCCCAAATATGGAACATGGACTGAAGTAAAAAGAGCTTTTCTGGGTTTTACTCAGTGCAGTTATCCAGCTAACTCAGTAATCCTGCTTCATAGTATACCCCTCAGAAGCCGAGCGCTTAAAGTGGTTTGTTTACACACATTTGTCAAGCTGTGAGAGGAGCAAAATTATTTGTCGACGTACATAGCAGAACTGTTTGTATATGGCTGATGTGGTGGATTTTACAGATGTGGGCGAGCATGTGAAAGTCTGCTACAAAAAGTTACGTCATCCAGAAAAAAACAGCGCAACTAGTTTCACTGGCTGTGGACCTCTGTCTTTAGCTCTGCCAGTGACTCCTGCCTCCTGTAGTGCAGAGGGGCCAGGGAGAGCTGTGGTTCGAAACCCACAGGTGACCTACTGACTGCTGGGTACAAATACTTACAGCCCACATAGTGGATGTAGAACTCCGCTCTCCCCTCCTGCTCATTCAGTCGGGACTGTATAACCTCTGCAGAATCTGGGGCCGAAAGACAGACACATTTTTAGGTGGCACTACACCACTGGCTTCCACTGAGGGGTCGCCAACATGGGTTGGCTGCAAGGTGCATGTGAGAAACTCATGTTGTTCTGTAGGCCTTCTACAGATGCTGACGATGAAACAACTAAACACAAGACTGGCTAGAGTCCATTATGTTTTATAAGCAAATAATGTAGGCTAAAATTTATAAGTGCATTTATAATACCTGACAAAGATTATTCCATATTCGAACACAAAATAATGGAGGTGGACCACTGAAAATGGCTTTGGAATTTGCGGAACCGTCGCAATAAAACAGCGAGTAAATAGCCTACTGACGGGCACAGCACAATAATATTGAAATGGACTAACGTTAAGTCAACAAAGTTTCTAACTGGAGGTATGGCAATATTAATTTATTTTAGTAACGTTAACTTAACATAACTTACCAGAAGATAAGCTAAGTGTCTAGAAAGTGTACACGTGCACTTTGTTATTGTTAACGGGACCTTTTAAAAATAACTAATGTGAAGACTTGAGACAATTAAGTTACCGTTTAAACATAATAAAATGTTGTTGGGATAAAGATTAAAGCTGGTTGGGTTCAGCAGGTCTGGTTTTTCGAGTAATAGCAATGAATATTATTGATTAACGTTAGGTTAGTATGACATTAACTTTATTTAACGTTACGTTAACGTACAGTAACGTTAGGATAACTTAGTATGAATTGCTCAAAATATTGCCAGCCAGCGCATTAGTTATCCTGCCACTTGGATAACGGTGTGTTTTAACAGAAATAATGATGAGAAAATCTCACGCCAGGTTTTGTCGGCTCTCTGACAAAGATACGTCTCGCCTATTTCAACCGAGACCTCCTGCTCTCTCCCTCCGCCAAGCATTGTTGCTTCTCCCGCGCAGGGCGTACTCGAGTCCCCGGCTCCAATGTCTCTATCAGCGGCCTCAGAGTCGTCATCCTCCCCGCCACTGCAGTTGGACGAGCAGGCTGCCCGAATTCCGATCTCCAGGTCCGCCCTGTGAGATGCGGAGTGTCCCGACCCTACTTCAGGGTCCATGCGGTCGTCTGGGCCACAGTTACTGTATAAAGTGTCTGTCATTGTACGCAGGTCAGATGTCACGATTCTCCGTTTGCCATCTGATGATCGCTGTCTTGATTGTTTCTTTTAATCAGTGACTTGGTAAACTAAAATAAAACATTCATCAACAAGGCAGCAATGAAATTATACGTATTGCTTATTTACCGATATATACGAAACTTTTCGTTTATTTACGCCAGTATTGTCTTGCTCTTCCCAGTTTTCAGTTCAGTGCCGATAGCCTGTCTAGCCTACTGCGTCCTAGCCACAGAACTGTATGGGACTGTGTAGGCTATGGTTTACTGTATACAGCTTAGTACGCGATAAGCAGTATGCGAAAAATATCCTCCATACTAGCCCATTTCCAACCGTAGGCTAGTAAATCATACAAGGATTTTAACCCTTCTGTGCCCCTAACTATTTATCTATTTTAAGTACATCACATTTTCTTTGAACGTAGGCGGTGTCTCAAATTGAATACTTGCGTACTCGTGTACTTGTAAGTACACTTCCAAGTGCACTAAGATGTGTACTTATGCAAGAACACAGACGTCATAACTCTTCTGACCTTAGCAAGAAACACATCCGGTGCAGGTTAGACTGTGCTGCAACCAGAGACCCTCCTCCTATATAACAAAATCTCTGCTGCAACTGATATCTGAACATCTGCTATCTATGATACGGCAGGAAAAAAAAGAAGAAGCCTGTTATACAAATTGTGGTGAAGGAATGTTGGTATAGTTTCATTTATAAAGTAAGCGGAGGAAATGCTTAGCGGTATGTATCCTAAGGTTAAGATGAGGTAAAACGTGATGTTCGCGGCTAATGTTAGTCTCCAGTCAGTAACATAACGTTCGCTAGCATGTACGTTACTTTTATGTCCTCCCCGACTGCATTTTATCAAAGATTTTAGATGGCTCAGCCTGCCCTCTTTGGTTTTTATTCAACTATAGTTATAACTGACATTACATTATAAAGTATGTGCTTTCTTGCTACGGTAAAGATTTTAATTTTAGTAGCTCTGTTTTTATTGAGTGCAATAGGCTACTGTAGCGACAGGTGTGGTAACGTTAATCACATTCGCTCCAGATTCTATTAGCTAAATTTTTCTTTGTAACGTTAAAAGGTAGCGTTTTTTTTTTACATAGACCATTGTCACAAAGCAGCGTTACAGAGATCCCGACATAACTACAGCTTAACATAGTAGTTAAGTAAAACCATATTCAATTCTTCAAAATGGGTGAACTATCCCTTTAACTAAAATGATTTGTTTGTTCCTTCAGTAAAATTAAAAACAAGAAAGCCATAAAAACATACCAAGCTTTGGAAAAAAATCCTAAACGCAATTTTAAGCAGAAAATATATATAATTAGCTGTATGTATCCCCTGTAAACTCAAGTGCCCTCTATGTAGTTATTTTATTTTGGTAATGTCATTTTCAATTAATATGATTGCCTGTTAATGTGCAAAATAAATACAAAAAACTTCAAAAAAAAAATAAAAAAAACTTTGCTTCGCGTTTAAAATTAAGTGCAGCTTTGTGACGTTTTCCAACACGTGAGCATGGCCGCGCAAGGGTGGGATGTCTTATAACACTTCCACAGTCCGTACACGGCCTGCCAGTACACAATATACAGGACACAGGAGATCGGGCTCTGATTCGTACACAGCCAAGGGCTCTGTCCGAATAAGCACCATTCCTATTAAATAGGCTTGTTGCTTGTTGAGTAGACAGGACGAGAAAGTGGTAAAGTAGGCGAAATTTTCTCTAAGGCCGTGTCGGAATCAGCACTCTTCCACACTTGAGTAGACAGGACGAGAAAGTTGTTGAGTAGGCGAAACGTTTTGAAATTGCAGTATACTTGAAACACTTGACACACTTACTTCCGGGGTTTCGCTGAGTACATTCGAGAACACACTTTTCAAGAAGTACACACATTTTGGTCGCATAAATATGATGTGAGCTTCGTTTTAAAGAAATGAGGCGCAGCTTCGCTGACGTTTTCCTTCAGCTACAACAAAAACAACACGTGACATGGCTGTGCAAGGGTGGGGCGCAGGGTTGCCAGATCTTGCAAGACTTTCCAGCCAAATGGCGACTCAAAACTAGCCCAGACTAGAAACCAACGTACAATGCACAATAAGTGTGTGCATTTCGACTTTTCATTTTCACCTGTGACTGCACTTTGAAATTAGCCCAATTTAACTGTAAAACCACAGACATGGCAACACTGGTGGAACGTCTTACGACTGCACGTGGCAGGAGTATATTCGGGAGCACACTTTTGAAGAAGTGTGCAAACATTTTGGTCACATAAATAACAACAAATAAAACACATGACATGGCCGCACATGGTGGGACGTCTTACGACACTTCCACAGTACGGTTGGAATATAGTATGGACGATATTTTTTTGCGTACTAAACAGTGCACATTAAAAAGCACACATCTGCTAGTACACTACACAGGAGACATGACGCAGTAGATAGGGCTGATTCAGACACAGCCCATGGCCGTGACCGAATACAATCCCGACACCCTTTTGAAAGCGCATATTTGAGTCTACTTCGTCAAAAAGCTTTTGAGTGGGCAACCTTTTCTCACAAATGGGGGCACTTAAAATACCAGGATGAAACCCTTATTTCCAGGGTTTTGTTGAGGGAATTCAGGAGTACACTCATCCGCAGATCTGTGCACTCATCCGACAATTTCAGGAAGTAAACCAGAAGTAAAAACTACAACTTGTAGTGCAAGAGCGGGACACATTACGAACTACTCTTTTTATTTTTGTTAATTCTATCTTCATTCATAATCTACACTTTGTGACCATTGTCATATGTAAACTGATTGATATTCTCAATACAAAATATATATATTACAACCTACTTCCTCACTAATTTGGAAAGAGTTTTGCAGGATTTGTTTCGCACAATGCTTGCAAAGTGTGTGGACAGGGGGCAGGGAACAGGGATCATATGCAGTCACAGCCTCAGTGAAACCCCGGAAGTATATCATCTGGGGGTATACTACTAAAAGTATACTACATTTAGAGAAAATTTTGCTTACTTAACTACTTTCTCGTCCTGTCTACCGAACAAGCAAACTCAATACTATGGAAGTGTGCTGATTCGGACACAGCCCTGGGCCTGCAGGAGGACAGGCTAAGACCGGAAGTAACACAAAAAAACATGAGGAGGAAGAGATGGGGGTGGGAGGAATGACCACACATTCATCTAGAGGCTAAATGAAGAAAAGCTGTGGATTGGATTCCACGAGTCATTATGTTCCATTTTCAGTCAAGTTGCTAATTCACAGGCATTTTGTTTTCCTGACTGAATTTTAAATGGCGTTCAAAACTCATGACTCATGCTCACAAAATAAAAAACTGCATTGATGTTTCACGTATCTGACATTCTTTTGATTAAATATACCTACTTCTGAATGCAGCAATTCATAGGTGGAATTTATTCACATTTTTGTCGGTTACACTTAACTGAGCCAGAGCGGACAAATAGATGCTTGGTAATTTTGAACATGGTCATGCCCGTAAAATTAGAAAAGACAAGAATGTCACAAAACTGTAATTTTTTCAGCAGTCAGTTTGTTGATTTATTTGCATCAGTATTTGTTTTGGTTACGTGCTTCACTACCATGCTCACTGGACGTGCCATCCCAGGAGCACACAGCAACAATGTGATATTCAAATGAAAGAATCATATAAAAGCAAACATCCCTCCACATATATTCTAAGTAATTTTACAAGAGTATTGTTCAAAATAAAAGTACTAATTCTGACTGGCTGAGGGTTGTCTTAGTGTCTTCTTAAAATAGGAAAGGAACACTTTAGTAAATAACATAGGAGTTCCGATATAATCTTCACAAAGTTTTATCAATTAGTGTAAATTCCTCTGATCTGGCTCCAGGGTTATGAATTAGTGTTTTCAATCATTATTTTGTATAGCGCCATTAACAAACTCAAAGTTCTCACACAAGCATTTCACAATGGACGTTTCGCAGAGGAAACAAAAACCAGAAAACCCCATTTGAGTCAATGTGGGAAAAACTGGAACGTGACTCTCCAACCCCTTAAAAGGGGATCAAACGGAAGGCAATTACCTATACCTATGGAGCTTTCTATCAACATGAGTAAGTCAATATTGTCACTGTAGATGAAGATCAATCTGAGCCTGGGTTGTGTACTGCACCTGTAATGCTATTTTAATAGGGTTGCTAGGTTTCACCAAGAAGGTCATATACTGTTTACAGTGCACTCAAAAAGTTTTAGGACAGTGACACATTTTTGTTGTTTTGGCTCTGTACTCCAGCACATTGGATTTTAAATGGAACAGTGACTATTGGGTTAAAGTGCAGACTTTCAGCTTTAAGGGCCCATCAACAGTAAAGAAATGCATGCAAATTTCCAAGACTTCAATGTAAAATGGTGCTACAGCAAAACCAATGTATCTCCATAACCGAACATCAGAATTGCACCAAATTTTGCACAGATACTCTATGATACATGTTCCATTTTGCCATCTTGCATACCTTTTAACTTACAGCCTACTGTCTTTTGATTGGCTGCGGACATTGCCATGGCAACAGATTAATCAAAATTCCCTCTGGTTCAATGCGGAATTTACTGATGTACCACCTGATGAAGTTTCATGAAAATCCATTAAAGCATGACAGAGTTCCATTTGTTTTGCTGTAGCACCATTTTACATTGAAGTCTATGGGAAATTTGCATGCATTTCTTTACTGTTGATGGGCCCTTAATCTGAGGATTTTTACATCCATATCGGGTGAACCATGTAGCAATTGTAACCATTTTTACAGTCCGCCCCATTTTAGGGCACCAAAAGTAATTGGACAAATAAACATGAACTTAAATAAAGTAATAATATCACTTGAAGGGTTGTTTCTCCTGACTTACTTTTCCATAGAGTTCAATAGGAAAATGAGACCAGAGAAACAACCCTTAAAGTGATCCATCTATTTATACTGCATATCTGGCAGCAGAGTGATGGTTTGAGGCTCGTTTTATACCTCAGACCCTTGATGATTTACAGCCATTTAGCCAACCATGTGTTCCATACCGTTCCCGTGTAATTTACAGCTTAATCTAGTCCCACCCTCCAATTCCCATAGAAATCCTGAAAATAAGATATCAAGAGTCTTTTGATGTTTTTGGGTCACAGTCATCAGGAAGTCATGCTGTGCCAAAGGATATGCAACCAAATATTAAATATCATGACTTTGTTTAAGTTTATGTTAATATATCCAATTGCTTTTTGTCCCCTAAAATGCTACACGGTTCACCCGATATGGATGTAAAAACCCTCAAATTAAAGCTGAACGTCTGCACTTTAACCTCATAGTCACTGTTCCATTTCAAATCCAATGTGCTGGAGTACAGAGCCAAAACAACAAAAATTGTCACTATCCTAACACTTTTGGAGTGCACTGTATGTGGTCATTGCAGCAATGAGCATAAGCACTCTACTGAAAACACAGCAGGAGAAACAAAAATATATTAATATGAATTATAAATTTATATAGTCATCTTGGGTGTCATCAGTGTTAGTGGCAAAAGTACACATGCAAAATAAGGCTGGACAGTGAAATGCAGAGTGAAGTTTATTTTTGGTGGATTTTAATAGAGGTACATCCTTCATTCATTTTCTGTAATGATCCTCCCCTCTTACGCTTCAAAGCCCTCCATCTGTTGCTACTTCCTTCTCCACCTCTCGCCGAGTGAAACCTCTCCCATTCTTCCTGTTAGCCCCGCCTCCTCTAAAGTGAGCATTGTGATCACCTCCTCTTCGTCCCCTATAGCCAAACCCTCGGCCACCTCTGTGATGCACACTATCCCTCGGAGTATCCGATTGGTCCAGACTATGGATATTCCTCTCCTCAAAATGTCTAGGCTGTTGACCTGAGCCCCTCCTCCTACCTCTCCCCCATTGACTGTACCTCTGACCCCGCCCTCTCCCAGGCACGGCAGAATCAGACTGGTTGTTAGATTTACAATTATCCGGGTATGATTGGTTCATTGTCTGTTCATGTCCGTCGCAAGCTACGGCTTCCGATTGGCCGATATTCACACACTCCTCCGCCTCTGTTTTCTCTGACTGGTTTGGCCGCACCATGAGGTCTTGGTGATTGTCGTTTACCCTGACTTCAAGTTGGTCGTCGTGTGTGACAGCTGCGCCCCCCTTGAGCTCGAACCTGTTCCCCGAAGAGAGGGTGAGTTTAGCCACACCCTCCTCAGTAAGGCTGCTGGGCTTCTCCCTGTATTCCCGCTGGGTCTCGCGCCTCCTGCTCCACTTCCACTGGCCTCGTCTCCTGTTGCCAGATCCAGTCCTGCACTGCGAGTGGCCAGACAGCTGTGGACCCTGAGATGCTGTGACGCGATTGGTGGAGAGAGGGACCGTGGAAGGAAGTGATGGGTTGAGAGGAGAATCTGGGTCAGGACCAATGCTGCTGGCATCAGCAGTTGCCTGTGTTAGAGGGGGAAAAGTATAAATCAGTAACAGCATGCAGATAATATAATTTAGAGAAACACTCACAGAGTACTTAACATGCAAGAAATGTAGGACTGGACTGTTTGTGGACATGTAGATGTCAGATCATAATGAGTCGCTTCCTCACCTCATTAATATGTATGAGGAAACGGTTAGACTCCACCTCAGGGTCTATAACTCCGCCCTTTTCCCTTTGCCGCTCCAAAATACTTTGAAGTTCGGCCCACTTCTTTTGAAACTCTGTCCCTAGGATTGTTCCCTCTGCCTGTTTTACACAGAAAATGACAAAACCACAGCATTGGAGCACATCCAAATACAACAGTGTTATAACAGTTCCACATTTAACAGCAGAACAGGACAATTCACTATCTTCAGTACTTGCAAATTAATACACAAGTAACACTCAATTAACAACATTCAAGAACAAAAGCGGAGACAATTTTAGATTTTATTGCTAAACACAGATTGGATTTTTAGGCTCAAGCATGTTAACACTTGTACCTTGGGAAATTGAGGCGCGGGAGAGTTTAGAAGAATTTCCAGGTCATAGGTCAGTGGTTCTCGACAAACTGGACAGACCACAGACAGTTCCTATCAGGAGAAGGGGGGGAAAAAAATACTTTCGTAACACATATATATATATATATATATAAGAAATGCTTTCTGTTAAGCAATCTTAAGACTTATAAATCCAGGTATACGTTTCAAAATAAGGTATTAGAGAGTCTAATAACAGGTGCCAATCAACATGTTTACACTGCAGTGGCCCAATGTTTCCAAAGTAAACCAGCACTTTATGTATTTTAGTATCTGGAAAACTATACTGGGTGTGTGTAAGAAATGCAGATGTGGAATGTGGTACCATTGCTCCCTCACCTCTCCCTCCATTCTCCCCCTGCTCTTGTCCTCCTCCAGCTCTTTCTCCCTCTCTCTCAGCTCGCTCTCGGAGTGAGTGATGTAGCGGCCCAAGCAGTGGGAGTGGAAGTAGTGATAGCAGCTTGTTTTTGTGAATGCTTCGCCATCCTGTGTGTGTGGGGGGGGGGGGGGGGGGGGGGGGTACAGAGTCAGTTAAGGGAAGAGTAAGGAAGAAGCCCACTCATTAATGCAACTACAAGTAGATGCTTGATGACGCTAAAGCGTTCGATGTGCTTTTCCGCTCAATTTCAGTTGGCCAGCACCTTGAAGCCATACAGGCAAATGACGCAGTTCCCATGAGGAATATTGCTCTCCGTCAGGATTTCTTTGGCTTTCTGTTAAAAGACAGGGGTGGAAAAAGACAGAGGGATGTTATAAATAGTCCCTTTCAAGTCCTGTTCTTCAATTCCAAAAATGAACACACACATGCCTACATAAACAAACAACCAACAACTCTCACATTCACAAACACACCTACATACACACACACGAGCGAGCGAGCGAACGAACGCACGCACGCACAACCAAGAACTACAATGAACGATGCTGGAGAAGGTGCAGTAATGACCTCAATGAGCTGGTAGAGAACAGGGGTCCCAAGGCAGGCTTGAGCTTCAGCCTCCAGGCACTGCTGGACACTGAGGGAGAGAGGAAGTGGTCATTAACATGTGTGATGGTGGTAAGCCTACCCTTACAGAAACAGAATTCACCAAAAATATTAACCTTGTGTTACACTTACCGATACATGCGCAAATTTTTTAAATTATTGCTTCCCTCAGATATTCCAATATATTACACTGCTGTAAAATATATTTACCATTATGTTTTCAAAAAAGTTCAGAAGCTTGTAATGTACTTGTAAGGTACACATCGGTGAGGTTCTGAACAACTTCATTGTTTTGGGCTTGATCATATATTCAATAAAAGCATAGTAATTACAGAAAAAATGTGGACATTTGTTGCAATAAACCTGTTAAATCAAACCAAGAGGTCAACAAGTCCAGTCTAAAAAGTTACACCTTAATAAAAAGTTTAATATTACAAAAGTCTCATACACTACCAAAGTTGAGCAGTCTTGGATTTCTGTGAGGTTGACTGGACGCTACCGATGGGAAAACGTGTTATAACAAGAATGAGTGAAATATGCCATTTATCAGTTACCTGAGCAGCTTGTCATCGGAAAGGCCCCGAGGATTGTGAATAGAGATGGTGGGAGGAGATGAAGGGTACTGAAAGAGAGATAGCAGGCCTGTTAGTGCCTAACTTTGTAGAGACACCAATGCCTTAGTCTCTGTACCAGAGATGTAAATGTCATGGTCTCTGCTGCAGACCTGAGCCTGTGTGAATCAAATGATAGTGAGGAGCTGTTAGTCTGCCTGGGGAGGCTCCCAGTGTCTGGACTATGGCACATTAACCATTCCACAAAAAAGGGAGGGGAAATGGAGGACGCAAACAGCAGAAGGATGGTTCAGCACAGGCGGCGCATGACAGAGCGCTAACGGAGGGTAAAGGATATGCCAGAGATACCAGAGGAATGGAATGTGCGTCGTCCTGATCGAGAGATAGACAAAGAAAAGTGCACTGCATGTGAACAGATACAGAGAGTCAATGGTGAAGAAGAAAAAAACAATCTGTTACAGAACAACACATGTAAATACAATACTGACAGAATTCCAGGGACACGGTTAAAGCTGAACAGCTGCAGTCATACATTAATAATCAGAAAGGTAACGTAGCGTGGGAGAATTTTCCACCCCATAACCAGTTTGTCTGGGCACACAACTTGTAAAACATTCTTTAAATAAACAGCGTTTGATTCGCTATGCAAGAACATTACTTTGCTCTTTCTAGCAGTGACGGCATTCTCTCGATGACACAGTTTGGAATGATACTGTTAAACTAATACCACATGCAGCCATTTTGAGGTGAGAAACAGCTCCCGTTTAAAAATGGTGCCTCTGGGTTGGATACCACCCTCCCTTTCAGCTAAATTTGGGACATCACATTGCAACAGCTTTTAACCCCATAGCAGATAAGGCAACAGGGCACCAAGATGTTTGCCAGTATAAAATGTAGTAATTCCACGTTTCATTCACCAGGTGAATGTAAACTACCATGCAACCATGGGAACCAGTCAGCAGAGAGCATGAACGTAAAAGAACACGAGTGTAAATGAGCATAAACATAAAAGAGAATGAATGTGAAAACATGAACATAAAAGAGCATAAACGTAAGAACATGAGCGCAAAAAAGGAAAGAAGAAATCCAGCCGCTACAGCCGTTAAGAACCTTGCTAAATAAATCACATTTTTGAGATTCTAGTCAAACTGCAGAAATCAAATACTGAGTGAGAACGTGAAAAGATGGAAGAGCTTCATCCATATAGTGTTAATGATTTAAAAATCTATACCAAACCCTCCCACATAATTCCCTTCTTCACATCAAGTTAGAGAATTAAAATGAAAGCATTCAGTTTAGTCAAATCAATTAATCTTTACAAAAAATACATTTTTGACCAGAGGTAAATAACTCCGCTAACTATGTATCGCACCAGCTGTGAGCGCAACGAGCAATAAAGGCTAGCGAAGAAACTTCAGGAAATCTGATTGTGAGCATTTAAACAGCAGAATCTCTGTGGATCATATTAACGGATCACAAAATAAGAGGTAGCAATATCGATAAGTATAGATTATTCAGCTAATTACTTGCTTGATTGTTAATCAAGTGGGAAAAATTAAAACAGCTAGAGAACAATTCATGGTTTAAAGGAAGGTTTTTTGCTTCCTCTGTTTCCATCCACAATACTGTATATCATCATTATCACCCAACCCTAGCTGAACCCCTCTCTTATTGGCTAATGCCGTGGCAATCACGCATCGCCCTGTGGGACTTCCGACCAATCAGCATAGGCACAGTCAGAACCCAGACTGTGGGGAGCATCAGGCAGCCAATTAGTCGCCTGTGAGCACTAAAGCATTTTCTGTCTCAGTCTTTATTTAATGCTGCTTCTCAAAAAGGGATGCTAATGCGAAGGTTAGCTTCAACTCTCTCGTGCCATTTCCTTCTCTTAAGTAGTTTTCTGAACATGGAAACAACACAAATTCTTGTCATGCAGATTCAGTGGAAATATCCTCAGGGACTATTATATCCTTCCTGAATCACGCTAAAATGCTAATTATGCCCAACAGACTCTGAGCACCTTGTCTTGGTGTACAGTAGCCTTTAAATGAATCCCTCAATGACACCCCCTGTAATAATTGCCTGCTTTGATAAATCTGCTATGGTCTAACCACTGCACTTGTTTACAAAAATGCTTCCCAGATTTATGCAAAATAAAACAGTGGCTGGACTGCATATGTATTACTTGAAAATAACTATGGAGAAAGGCTAACCTGCAATCAGCTGAAATGCCTGCTTCTCTCGTATTTGGTGGCTGCAAAGACCGTTGAGACATAACAGTCAGACATCCTTTTACATTTTTTTTTGTTCACTGTTGTGAAATTTGTAGCCATTTAAAACAAAATGAACAACAAAAAACAAAAAACAAAAAAAAGAGATAATCACCTACAAACCAAAACACAGGACGACATGTCCTATTGCAAGGAGGGGAAGGAGAGACCGGTGGAGAAGATGTTCATACCTGCGAGTCGAGGGTTAAAGTGAGCGTGAGTCGGACAAACTGGGAGAGACAGTCCTCGGCTGTGGAGGGGTACAGATCCACACTCACGTCCCAGTCCCTGAACGGAAAAAGACAGCACCATAAGAGTACAGTAAACTGTGGAACATGGGATTCCCCTTATTTTCAGGCCGCCATTTTCTCTCATTTAAAATTCCTTCAGCTCCCAGAATCCCTTTCCAGCCTCTGTCGCATCTTACATCCAGCTGTAGACCTTTAAACCTGTGAATTTCCGTGAAGTAAAACGATTGATTTCTCTCATGTTACAGAAATCATACATAATTTAACACAGTAAACCAAATCCCTGGTGTAAAGGCCAAGAAAAGTTCTCACAGAAACAGGAAATGGCTGTACGGAGGCGTTCACAAGTCACATCAAATCAGATTGCTGTGTTTTGTTTGCAAATTCTGAAGATAAGCATGCGTTTGTTTGAGCACAAGACACTCGTCTTACTTTCAAATTCTGGACTATTCTTTGCATGCATCTTACCTGTCACTTTTAGGACTGACCCTCAGTTCTTCAAGATAGATGGACTGGAGCACTTCAATCTCACACAGCACACTGAAATGGGAGCCATGGCTAAGTTAAATTAATAGCCAACACCCTGACCAGACATGACAACATATGGTCTAGCTACTATTCCCAAAAAATAAGGAGGTTCAGGGTGACATATATAATGCTATTGTTACTGACAAAGGTGTAACTGGACGTCAGACCCAACAACAGCACATAAGGGAGCAGCCAGGTGTGACAGAGCTCAGACCACAGGGCTTCTCCTTCTTCTGCGTTTGGGTAGGATCTTCCTTTTCCACATCCCCAGGCTCGGGGCCGAGGGGCTATCCTTTTACCACCCCGAGCCTAGGGGGGGTTCACCCGGACTATATTTCGGGGCACACCTCCAGTAGCCACGTCACCGTGTCGTCATCCAGAACCGACAGACCATGCATCCCATTGGGTGCCCGATAAATCGGGCAGTCCAGGATGACATGGTCTGCGGTTTGTTCCACGGGGCTGTATTCAGTGGACAGAGCTCTACAGAAACAGGCCCACGCAGAACCTTAAACCCATCCGAGGATCATCATCGCCTCTTTAGGCCAGGATTTCAAACTCAAATTCTGGAGGGCTGTTGTGTCTGCTGGTTATCAGTGTCACAAAACTTAGGCTAACCTTTACAGAAATGGAATATACTGAAAATATATTGAAATAAAATATATATAAAGATATTGCAGCAATTTAGTTTTTTTTCCAGATATTTAAATAGTTGTTTTTTAATACAATGTAGTGAAATATATTTATCATTATATTTTCACAAAAAGGTCTATGTATTTAGATATATTGCAATATATTCCAAAGGAAGTGCTTAAAGTCACTGATAAAATACCTAAATTTTCAGCTGATCGAAAGAAAACCTGCAGACACTGTACCCTTCCAGGACTTGAGTTTTACCCCTGCTTTAGGGCCTCATGGAATGGGAAAATGTCATAACCTCGCAACAGGACTACCTTCACTATTCTTACATTAGGGTTGCATCAGCCTGGACACTGAAGAACAAATGAAGGGAAGGAAATGTGTACTTTTTGCAGAACACATTAAGCTGTTGCCAACTGGCGCAGAGATTGCGTCAAGGCTTTAGTCATCTGTTGGACTGAAATGGACACACTGGCTTAGAACACAGGTGTGGTCTGTGGAGATTTTCAGGTCCAGCCCATGTACACTCTTCAGGTCATGAAAGCCCTGCTCTATAGATCTGCCCTGCCAATAATCTTTCATGCTAGTCTTTGGAGCCACAAGATTTTTTACCTGACTTTGACCTAAACACTATGATACCAAGCATTCCTTTAATATTGGATGACATCCTGAAATGTGGAGGACGAGAACATGTACAGAATTTGACACCACCAAAACACCAATACTAGAGGTCGAACTTGTCTACGTTTTAGTCTGGACCAATCACAGCGCCGAATTTGGCTTCCAGTATGGCGGCTACACTGAGAGATCTGATAGGTTACACTTGCGTAGCGAAGCCAGGCTCCGGCCTCGGAACCCCCGGTCAGGGGAATGAGGGGCGCGCGCTCACGTACAAGTAATGTTAGCAAACTACACAGCTACTAATAAACACCCCATGTTGGCAGCAAATAAAATATTTTTTTAATTACAGTGCATCTTAACATTTCAAGAAAAGGCTTGGAAAAACAAAATGCACTTTTTTTCGGAGTTCGTTAGCTAACTACGGCGAAGGTTACTCAATTATAAAACAAAGTGCTGCTCATTAGCTAGTTGACTTGCCATCCCTTTTAAATTGGTTACGTAATAAGCAATATCTCTTAGTACTGATCTAGGACCAAGACCTTGCAGTAAATCATGTTCGCTAAAAATAATACATATACATCACAAGAAATCGGCTACAACTAACGTTAACTTACAAACCATACACAGCAATTTTAACTTGGCTAGATAGCACTAGCCATCTACTTCCAAGCCTTCAGTCAACAGCACATGCAGTAACGTAGCTTTAGCTAACGTTATAGCTTGCTTTCCCAAAATTATATGACGGCGTTCATAGCTACGGTACTGATGTAATGTAGCATGCTAGCTAAACGGATGTGTATGAGTGCCAAGTTTGTTATACAGCTATCGAATTAAATAACTTACAACTCATTTTCATTTTTCACTCAGAAATGTTGTCAAGCGCTATCCACCCACCTCGCCAGCTAATAGCTCGTTTGCAGCTAATGTTAATAACAAATGGATACAAAGCTAACTAACATCACTTAACCAGTAGTGTTCACTCCAATACAGAGGACATCTGTAAAACCGTGAAAATAATATAAACATTGCTCAACGTCCTGCTTTCAACTCTCCAGTTCGAAACCAACGTTAACTCGTAAATTTCCATCGGGCAAACTCACTCGCTTTCCGCAGCCATCTTCATTCTATCCGTTCTCTCCTCGCCGGGGAGCACGGCGGTCAGGCTGTCAGCACTTCCCAAATCAAGTCATGAAAGATGGTGGTTAGTTCAACATGTGTAACTGTTGCATAATTTTTATAGCTAATACGTGCAAGGAACCGACTATTATCAATGGGTCTTCGTACTTCGTCTCGATCTCATCATGAGATGAGTTCGTCTTGTATTTCCACAAACCCCGTACCGAAGAAACAAGTAGCTAGTCCTAGGCTAGCAGATCTCTTTGCAATAGCCTTCCCTTTTGCAAAGTAATCAATGGTACTAAATATGCCGCTGCAAACAAGGATTATAACGGCGATCATGGACATATCAAATGTAAGCCTATTATAACTTTAAACATGCGGTACAAATGCTATAATTATAGCCTAGGCTACTGTAATTGCTGCGGTTATTACTAAAAACAAACGTATGACTGTATCCATTTTCAGTTAAAGTCAGTTCTCAGCATGCATGGAAAGCGCAGAAACAAAAATGTTAATTTTTTTATTCATTTGACGGGTGGTCAGAAGAAATCTGTCCTGTTGAGAACAGATCAATATCCACCGTTCAGAACCAGTTGTATGTCGTTAGTATCACTGGAAACATAACCAGGTAACCACCCACACCATAAATGACTAACTAATCATGGAATCATCTTCATCAAATATTTATGCAACCATATCACACAAAACCCTTCTTAACCGAAGAGGAAATAATGCAGAAATGAGCCTCCAGATGAATAAGTGAATAAGGAAATGCCATACTTTCAATTTTATTGCTGTTATTGTTTATTTAGAATTTGTTTATGCTATTGAATTTTCTTTATTAAAATAAAATGAACATGTCACTCACTGGTCATGGTTAACCCATTCAAACGTATTAGTCTTTCCTAATTCATGTTTTTAATTGATAAAAACTCGCAGCCCACACAAGCATATAGATGAGAACATACAGCACATGCCCATCCTTTCCCTTTTAATAGTAAAATATATGACATTCTTAAAACCACAACAATAAAAAAAAAAATTCGGCACATAACAGTGGTTCTGCCCCCCCCCCCCATCTCAGTGCAATGTTACTGTTAATATAGGATTGAATGGACTCAGTGTCAATAGGTTACTAGTGTACACTCTCAGCTTCTTTCAGCAGCACTTCTTCCCTCTCTTCCTCCTCTCTCGATCACGGTGCGAGTTGATGTGGACAGTGTCCTTCTCCCTCTCCCGCTCCCTCTCTGCGCGACTCTGACTCACTTTCTTTGCCCGCAGGACCATGTGAGTGAAGGACATGAACATCTGAAGAGAAGGTGGAGGAGAACATGAACTAGTTACAACATGAAAAACATTTGGTGTGTGTGTGTCTGCGGGTGTGAGGGAAGGTTTACAAAAATAATTTGATAATTTAATCACACTGTAATATATCCAGTAGAAGCTCACAGATGCGGACTGACAGGTCTATGGAACAGGATATGAACCCAGAAGTGGCCTAAGCAATTACTTCTTATTCAAGATCCTTATTATATAATATACAGTACAGATTATCTTTGTTATTAATGCCCATGCTACCCAAACAAAATTTGCAGTAAACTAAAAATGGTACACTTCCCATTTTCTCAATTCATTAAAAAAAAAAAATACAACTCTCCCACGATAACGGTATGTTGGATTCATCTAAATCCCGCTTGTCGGGAAGCAAGTTCCTGAGGGAGTGGCATGATGAAACTAAAACGATGATACCTTCTTGTATACAATAAAACACAAATTTTTTAATGAGTTGCTTGACACAGTGATGGGATGATTTTATTCATGAACACTGCCTGAAGCAGTTTAGGTTGAGCTGGGTACTCAGTAAGCTGCCCGCTCATCAGCTCATCGTCACCCTTTCAAAGCAGTCTATTATATGGTACAGCTGGAATCATCCCGAGTTTGCTTTGAACTGACAATCCAGTCCATGCATCCTTGTAACTTGTGCTTTTCTTTGCTTGATCGATTCATTCCAGTGTGTCTTCAATCCACATACATACAGTTGGTCAGAAGTTTACATACATTTAGGTTGAAGTCATTAAAACTCATTTTTAACCACTCTACAGATTTCATGTTAGCAAACTATAGTGTTGGCAAGTCAGTTAGGACATCTACTTTGTGCATGGGACAAGTAAGTTTTCCAACAATTGTTTACAGACAGATTATTTAACTTTTAATTCACTATATCACAATTTCAGTGGGTCAGAAGTTTACATACACTAAGTTGACTGTGCCTTTAAATTTTTAATATTTGGTCGCATATCCTTTGCATGCAATGACTTCCTGATGTCTGACCCAACAACATCAAAAGACTCTTGATATCTTATTTTCTGGTACTCTTACAAGCGATACTATAACGTCTCTGCATTTGAATGGATCTCTATGGGAATTGGGGGGTGGGACTAGATTTAGCTGTAATTTATGCTGGAACAGTATGGAATACATGATTGGTAAAATGGCTGTAAGTCATCAAGGGTCTGAGGCAGGGGCGCCGGAATCATTTCAAAAGTGCAGGGGCCAAAAAAAATTTTTTTCATTCATATTATATAGCCAGGCTATATATACAAAACCGTGTGCGAATTGTGAAGAAAACAGGAGGCATCAGCGCACATGTACAGTTGTACACGTAGGTTATACAACATCTGCACGCAAAGTCTTACCAGAATATACGGGACGTCACGTTGATTTTTCGAGGCATTTGTGAGAATCGTGTTCAAATTAGGCCATAACGCCTAATAACCTACAGTCTATGCTAATAACGTACGGGAATCAATTACCATGCACTTTACTTAGGTCTACATCATTTAGATATAGCTTTCCTGAATGTGGCTATGGCAGAATTTAAGAACAAACAAATTTGCAAGCAATAGGAGTGAATAGCCTAAGCTTGTGCTACATATTCTCCTTATCCATATTCATGAAGGAAGTGGCTTAATAGGCTACCCTTTTAGTTTTCTCAGTCTAGAGCTATAGCTAGACTATGCTTGTTGGCTAGATATATGTAGGCTAGAGATCTAATTAAAACACTAGGCTACTACAGATTCCTTCCCTTGGGCTACTAGCTTTTATTCTGGCGCATCGATCGCTTCATTAGGACATTATTAACACTTTCTTTTCTGTTTTTTTCGTGGTTTTGAGATAAGTGTGCGCTGCTGACTGAACACATCCGCATTACCGTTGCTATTGCTTACTGCTCCTCGGCAGTGTTACTGTTCTGTAACTCTTGGCCTAGTTTAGGTTAATTGACAAAGAAAGGCTTGTATCTTGTAGGCCTACAATTTGAATTCTGACGTTAACTCTTCAATTATATAGCTTAGGCTACAGTGTGCGAATTGGTAGGCGGATATGAGAAAACGAAAAGGGCAGCCTATTAAGCTACTTCCATTATGCTTTATTGTAAAGAGGTAGCTGAGCTACCAAAGCTCACTCCTCGTCCTCGCATTGTTTGTTGTTAAATTATACCATTCCCAAATTCATAAAAGCTGCATCTAAATGCTGGTGACCTAAATAAAGTTTCCGGCACTTTATTAGCCTTATTTTAGCATGGGCTACAATTCTCAGAAATGCCTCGCAAATCAACGTGATTCAGGCAAAGACGAGAGAGCATGAAGGTGTTTCACGTTAGGCTGTCAACGGCTGTGTCCGATTCAACACCATTCTATAGGCTACTATTGAGTAACGTTATGATAGCTGAGTAGCCTACACTGGATGAGAACGGTAAGCAGGTGAAATGTTCTCTAAATGTAGTGTGCTTAAAATCCCCAAATAATATACTTTTCACTGATAATAGTAGCCTATGGATGATATTTTTAGCATAGTGCATGTCACTAAACAGTATGCAGTAGCCTAAGCAGTATACAGTAGGCCTATGCTATTACACAGGATGCAGACCATTTGGACACAGCAATCGCAATGTAAACAGTGAATGGAGTTTTTGCTTCCGGAACCTAAGCCTCACGTTTCCACTCTATACAGCCTCACAGTCTACATAATTGCAACAGGCAGGGGGTGTCGCCTGAAATTAAACACTGCTTTGCTACATTGTAGTTTGTTTATCTAGTCTATCGCCCCAATAATGTAATTAAATGGAGCAACATTGTTGGCCCGCCCACTGATTACCGTATACAACCTCGTACATGTGCTGTAGGCGCTTTTATGCATAGGCTTTCTCAGATATTGTGGGGGGGACGTGTCCCCCGTGGAAATGACGCCTATGATTATTAATAAAAACGCCGAAATGGTACCCTTAGGCTTCACCTGATAAGAGCAGTGCAGATGGCGAACATAACTTCTGAACTAAATAATTGTCTAGAATTGTGACACTCGGAAATGTATAAACTTATTTGTTGTTCGGGATTGACTATAACACACATTCAGAATGAAAGGCAAGTATCAGAGGGGGGAATTATAGCATCCCGGCCTGGGATGAAGATTGGTAAAGTAGAGGAGAGGAATTCGCACACTGTATATAATCACTTATCTAACGTTAAAAAGTCAAAATGTACAAGATACAACCATTTATTTGTTCAATTAGCAGAAACTACGAGTATACAGGACAGCTACACGGCCGCCGAGTAGCAGCAAGCAATAGCAACTATAACGTATAGCCTACTACGCGTTCAGTCAGCACAGCAGCGCACTTCTCTCCTTCTACTGTTTATATTTCTGCCCCAAAGCCATATTGAACTATTCATAGCCTATCCTAAATAAACTTGGGGCGCATTTTGATTGCCTTGACTCAAACCACAACACTTGTGGACGGCGGGGATGTAACATTAATGTTTAGTTTTGTTTGGCTGCACTTTAATTTCTTATGCTCTGATTGTTTTTACATTTTGGCAGAAGCATGTTCGCAAATAGGCTACAGGGCTATTGATAGCGAGCTGAGCTGAGCTAGCTAACTTTAACGGCTCAACCGACAGCGTGAACACATCATTGAAACAATTTTATTGGTTGATGTACACTGCATGCATTTGATTTGTGTAACAACCATAGAAATATAGTTCTATGGTAACAACGGACTTTGATTGTGACGTTAGCCTAGTCTGTATTTTTTTATGTTTGCGTGCATAATTTTACCGTATGTCTTAGAGTGGACGGGAATGCAGGCAACGTCTTTTTACGTAGGCTTAAGTGTTGCGATTATAGGGGCATTAGCGGGGATACAGGGATTCGTGAGGACGGTAAAAGTGGGGGGGGGGGGGCAATGCCCCCCTGGCCCCCCCCTTTCCGTGCCCATGGTCTGAGGTATCAAACAAGCCTCAAACCATCACTCTGCTGCCAGATATGCAGTAGATATGGATGGATCACTTTAAGGGTTGTTTCTCCTGACAAATTTTCCTATTGAACTCTATGGAAAAATAAGTCAGGAGAAGAAACCCTTCAAGTTATCCATCCATATCCGTCCTAACTGACTTGCCAACACTATAGTTTGCTAACATGAAATCTGTGGAGTAGTTCAAAATTAGTTTTAATGACTTTAACCTAAGTGTATGTGAACCTCTGACTTCAACTGTATATGTTCTTTATGATGTTTCTACTTACACTTTGTAATGTGTGTTTTTGAGAATGCAAGGCAGGTAGCATTTGTCTGCTAATAGAATAATATAAGAATAACAAAAAAAAAAAACTTTAAAAAAAACTAGGTTACTACTGTTTTATGCAGTTTTAATACGCTGTAAATACAGAGTAAAAAAAAGTTATGATATCTCATTTATGGCTTATTTGATTATTGGTAATTAACCATCAACTTTGAAAAGATTTATAGCTACAAAAACAGTCGGTTTAAAAAAAATAAATAAGGCTAAATATGCAAGTAACCCAGCAGACCCAGCTCTGCATTAGTATACACTCATTGTCAGCCTGGGTCAAACTGTGATCATTCACTTACAATTGGGTCTGCATTTTTTCCCTCTTTTTCTTCCAATACCTGGTGTGAACACAAATTTGACCTGCTTGGCAAGTATGTGTGAATGTTATCTTTGACTCACCTCTTCCACATTAATGTTTTCCTTGGCACTTGTTTCAAAGACTCTGACGCCCACCGATTCCCCAAACCGCTGAGCATCCTGGGAGTCCACCTGCTTTTTTGAGGGGTCATCGTTCTTGTTGCCAACTTCAAAGGGATAGTAATGAAGAAAGGTTCAGTGACTCATGCTCATTATTTCAGCATTTTCAGAAATTTGAGAGAGAAAATCACACATTGCTAAACTCATACATCACTGGTCAGTTAATGGGCCGTTCTTCATCTGTGGATGCAGTCATGTGTACTGGCCTGGAAAAGAATACACACCTAGAATCTTACACACGTTGTCGCAGTTCTGAGAAATTTCATTCAGCCATCTCTTGACATTAATGAATGATTCTTGATTTGTGACATCATATACAATGATTACACCGTGGGTGTTCCTGTAATACCTGAGAGAGAAAGAGAGAGATCAAAAATTAATTATGCGTATTAATGCAAGAGATTAATGGTGATTAGTTTGGTCATGGGTTGCTCTTCTTTAACCAGCCTGTATGTCAGTCTGTACACAGCTTAGAAAAATGTAACTGAACAACTAAGTCATATAAAACTACCTAAATGTCTAATATTCGTGCTTGTTAGAATTTAGGTTAACTGCATAAGGAACGGTAGCACACAATTTATAATTTTGCAGTATTTTCATTCCACACTGGTATCATGATTTTTATATGAAATATATCCAGTTTGTTTACAACAGTTATTAAATGTGCCTTGTCTGTACCTTATTGGATAATATTTGAGACATAGAAACCTGACATATCACTTTGTACCAGTACGCTACTGAACTCATGCTAACCCTTTTCTGTACATATATGCACACAGATCCTACCCACTGTCTAGTGCTAAGGTAATTAACACAGACAATACAACCAACACAGTCACTACTGTGCATGTCCCTTATTGTCAGTGGTGGAATGGCGTTTTATTTGTATGGAAATTACGTGGAGGTGATGGTTCTGAATCTCTCTTGTCCTGCAGTGTCCCAGATTTGCAGCTTGACTCTCTCCCCCTCAATATCCACTGTGCGGATCTTAAAGTCCACTCCGATTGTTGTGATGTAGCTGCCTGTTTGAAACATTATGGACACGAAAACGTAAACAGAACCACATACAGAGCAATATTTAAGCTGACTTTACAGTTACTGATTATAAATAGGCCTTCTGTGCTTTTGTGATAATAAGGAACACTTTTGTATCCCTTAGACTAACGGTGATGTTCTCCACTTTTGTACATAAGTAGCCCCCCCCCCCCCCCCCCCAAACTGCACCACTTAAAGTGAAAAGGCCAGAGAAATATAGCAACATCTACAGTAGAGAACATCCATACGCACTCATGACCACATGTATTCTGCACTTGCACAACTGGATGCTTTGAGTGGCTCCAGATAAAGACGCATGTCAAATCAATATACTTCATTATAAGACACTAATAATTCATTATCACTATAACCACCACCATATAATTCCCTGCAAGATGTAGAAGGGTACAGGCTAAACTCACCTGAAAAAGAATTGTCAGCAAATCGAAGCAGCAGACTGCTTTTCCCCACATCTGAGAAAAATAAAAAGCTGACATCAGCCAGAGGTCAAACACTGTCCTGGCATTATTCAGGCCTAACGTTAACAATTCAGCAGTTGAAGTCAATTAGCTAACAATTCACTGGTGTTCTCAGTGGTGCACCAGTTACCAATGAAGAACAGAAACTCTACTGAAAGCACATCACTCAAATACATAAATAAATCAAACATGCAAAGTAATTGACTTTGGCTACGATTTTAATATGTCCAGTTCACAGAAGCTGACAAAGTTATATGAAGAAGTTTTAAGTTTTTAACTGACTTGAGTCGCCAATGATGAGCAGTTTGAAGAGGTGGTTGTAGTCTTTTCCTGCCATTTCCTTATGTATTCCAGTCAAAACCTGTTTAATCACAGCAGGCAATTCCAGGGCTCGGCTCTCCCAGGTTATTGTGGTCCTTTATTTCCAGTTTAGAAGGATTAATTCCCAGTTCAGTGTGATGGGATATTTCATTTCCCCCTCAGTCCAGGAGATTGTGGCATGTCCAATGTTCAGCCAATATGCTGTGTTCCTCACAATTTATCTCCACCTAATTCATGTTTAACCTTTGTTCACGTGTTTATCTTCCTGTACGGTCTCAGTTGCTGATTTTGTGTATCCTTGTCATTAAGTTTCACTTTCTATTCTACAGTATGTTCAGTGAAGTTTGGTTCCACGAACTCCAGCACAGAAATCCCAGCAAGGTGTGATTCAGACAGTTCACCTTTGTTCCAATTGCATTTCCACCAGTTTATTTTGCATTAGTATCATCTTCCTAAAATGACTTTCCAACCAATCTACCTAGTGTCCGTTTTCTGCTAATTAAATGCCAAGGGCAATTTAGCGCTATTATTTAACTGGCAGCACACTTGAGAAAAAGATCCTGAACATTCAAGTGCATTTAAGTGTGGAAATATACATGCTTAAATATTTTAAGGTACACGTAGGATGTGAATCCCATCAACAACAGGCGTTTTGATTGTTCTCGCCCAAATCGTTAGCACACTGTAATCTTACCGACTGTGACATGTGCATAATATCTACCTTTCCGCACAGATAGGTGAGAACGGAAAGCATAAACACAGAATAATTGTGAAATATTTTTGGTTCACTCCTGAACTGAACACTGATCTCGAAGTCTGTTGTCCAAGATCTTGTTTTTTTTTTTTACTTTAATTTGAGCAACCTCTCAATCTGATATCTGATGTTATCTTCTCTGTGTATACACTTGGCATTGACTTTTCTCGCTCACGCCTTAGTCTATCAGTCCCTCACTTTGGTCATCCATACCCTCTCTCCATGTGGTTCCCTCATTTGACCCCTAACCTGTAATGAGAAAACAACATGGTTATAGCAAACAAAATGTGATAAGAGGGGCACCATTTGACCACAGTCTCTTTTTAATCATTTTTGGTTGCTGTGTGATTGGTCAGTAAGATACTCCATACAGTATATCCCACTTGTAAGTATGACTTCTCCTTGTCCCTTACTCTGCTTATCCACAACACCTGCACCACTAAATTTAACTGCCTGCATCAAACAGGTTATTTATTTCCATCTCTTTTTAATAATGACATATAAACCACACCTGAAGACTGACATAGACAATATGGAGTGGGAAAGGGCGAAAAGTTACAAACACTTATCTTTGGAAGATGCTTCGGTGAATTAGTACGGCATTTAGTGTTTTGGCAGAAGATAGAAGCAAATACATGTCTGACTGGACCCTGTCTAATCCACTAAACTATCGGTGGTCTAATCCAGCGGCACTGTAACTAGAGACCATAGAGCGAATTGTACAGTTTCCACAAAAACAGGAAAGGATCCCGACTTTGCGCGTTCCTGAACATATAATAGCCAATGTAAATGACGCTGTTGAAGAAACAGAATACTGTTACAATCGGTATATTTGCACGCAACACTCACAGCTAACACTGCGAGGTGTACCAGGAAATTCGATCATACATGCATGTACATACATATGTAGCTATTACCTTAGCAATAGCTAACCTACGCTATAAACTGAGTGACGTAGCTCGGCTAGTTCTCTGAAAGTGAAACATGCTACAAGTAGATAATGTTGCGCTAAATAGCGAATGTTAGCAACAGTAATGAGAAACAGCTAATTATATTAATGAGCTAGAAACGGCACATTAGCAGAAAATATAGCAAAGGCTAGCGAACTGCCAAGGCTAGCGAACTGCCAACTGTAGCTAACGTTAGCATAATTAGCAAGGCAGCGGTCTTAAATGTTTGAATAACGCTGTGGAGATGAGTCACGACAGCTAACCCGTGGGCAAGTAAGCAAATTACACTTTTATTACCTAGCTAACGTTATAGCTTAATACTGTTTTACTGGTGCTTGCTACCTGTAACGTTAACTTGCCAGCAACGTTCGCTTTTCGCTTTTTTTCTAGCCCATCCTGGTTGTAGTATTATCTGAAAACTTAGCTAGCATGGAATTAGCTAACGTTACATCCACCTTCTAAATTACACCAATTGCAAAAAACTAACGCACAAATAACTTACCATGAAGTAAGATTCACTTTGGTTTTGCGAAGTTCTGATAGCTTGGTTAACTTTTAACTAGCTACCAAGCAGCAATCCGTCTGTCTGTCGATAGCTTTCAACAAGGATGGCAAAGTTAGCTAGCTTCAGCTAATGATAGTTCATATATAGCTAGCAATCTAACGTTAGCCAACTAGCTAACAATTGTTTTCTTTATCTATTTCGCGTAACGTTACTTGCCACGTTTCTGAAACAGTGCTTTTTAAACGACCTACTGCGGTGTGATCAATAAAACGGTAATTTAAATAGAAAACTTTGACAGCATGTCTCAAATATATAGCATCGCTTGACCGGGTCCAGGCGTCTCCCAGGGAAGTTGATCAGGAAAGTTGGTGGTCTTTTGGGCTGCCGGAGGGTGCGGGACCGCCGCCTTAGGCCACACCTGAAAACCGAGTCACTTGGTTTGGGTAATAGCTAATCATGTGCGTCGCTCTCTCCTGATCCCTCCCTCCACTCCCTGTTCCTCTTCCCCTGCTGCAGCTGGCATTGACTCTTATCCGTACAAACAAGAACAATACTTCTGCTTGCTAGCAGCGTTTAGTCATTTGACAGATTTCAATAAATCCACTTAGCTAGCTAAAGTTAATCCAAGTTTGTAACGCGTCTTGTTTCTTCCATTCTAAATGGCAGCTACACAGCCTTTCGTAATCAGTGCTACGGAAAAATAATTTCATCTGCTTTGGAAAAAAATGGTCTGATTTACCTACTTAAGATTTAAGATTATGGTGAGGCTTTCTTTAATACATGACCGAAACATCTGAACATATATAATGGCTTTTCAAATTTAGAGATAATGTGCTTTCAAGTATGTTTAAGTATCCAACATTCAATTATTTAACGTAATCCCCCTTCTGAATAATTTCCATGATACCAGAACATGCATTATGTTTTCAAAGCAAGCCACAGGCTAGTGGAACTTCAGTCCATCCAGTAATACATGCTTATGATTTTAAGTGCACTGTTCAACCCAGGAGCCAAAAGGAATGAAAGCATGTAAAGGGAAAAAAGTACTTTATTCAAATATATGTTCCTAAATTCTTTTCAAATGGTAAATTATCAGTGTCTGGGAGAATGTGTCTACAGTGTCAGGAAGGGTGTGTGCTCAGATTGTGTTGTCGCCTTTCAGAAAGAGAGGGAGAATGCTCTGTAAGACAGGTTGGTAAAAACGTCTATCTGGTCACTGCCGCCCCCCACTGTCAGGACCTGGAACAACAATTTTAGGAGAGGTTATTACAGTCTATCCTCAACTCACCACAGTCACATCTCATTACTCGGGCTGGGTATCGAACCTCAATACTTTTTGAGCACCGACCGAATCATGTCCGTTGCACCGAGTAGACAACATTAAACACTGAAGCATTAGAGAAGTTTTGGCTTATTTCGTTAAATTATTATTTTTTTGTGGATATTTTTAAAAAATGAAGAAAAGTATTGAAAAAAGTATCGATTTGGCATCGGTATCGAACACCAGGGGGGTATTTCACGAAGTCTGGATAGGTTCTCGGATAACTGTTTCACGAAGCAAGCTTGACTAGATCCAGTTATGTCGCTAAGGCAACATATGCGTTGGGGTTAGCCCGGTCGGGAGCAGGCTAACGTGGTTCAAGCTTCACTTATTTGCAGCCGGTGTTACAGTGACACCGACTCGGACGGACCACTGGCTTAGATGTTTTAAACCCTTTTTTGTCAAGTAATCCCTTTTTATGTTGTCATATTATTAAAACATTTACAATTAAAGTTTTTTTACTTTCTTTTTATTTGCAGGTTATGCTATAAAATAATTCCCTTTAGGTCATAATATTGTTAAACCATTTAAAATTTGTTTTTTGGTAGGATATCTCAAAAAGCCATTCTGTAATGACATACAGAACAACGTAGACATTCGCAACATAGATGGTCGTTAATTTAGATTTAACGCAACATAGATGGTCGTTTTTTGACAAGTGGCACTCCTAAATGTCTTTATAACATTTATAACAAACCACATCAAGGAGGTAGCCAAATTGTTTTCCTACACACACTTGTCAGCATAACCAAATAGCCTACGCACTAACCTTTAACTGATACATGCTGAAGGCCAATAACCTTTTGCACTGTTCGTTTTACCACAGCTATTTGATTTGTCATCATTTCACCATGATCTGCAACTCTGATTGCCTCTTTACCAACATTTTTATTTGTATTCGTCCTTTTTGTCCCACTGTGATTGTTCCTAAATAGCTACACAACAAAAAGTAGCCTACTATTAAAATACTTTTTTTAAATTGAGGAGCTGCAAAGCACATAGCACTGAGTACGCATTTATGCGCTCGGCAATCGATTCCCAGGCTGCGTCTCGCTTTATTAATTACTGTGGCGTTGCCTTTTTTGTCATTATAGACTTGTAATCTTCATAAAACTGCACAATGAGTTCCTCTTGAGCAGCTGTAAACGACACTGTACATGATTTTGCCAATTTACTCTGATTGAATGTTTAAATTGACATTCACTTAATCGGGCTGTTTAAATAGCCCATGAACGCGCACGTAACTTCATTCCCCAAACCTGGCTTTCATCAGGCTTGAATTAGCTTCAACTCTTGAGCTGCAATCTAGCTTTGTGAAACGGAATTTATCCTGTCTAACCTGGCTAATTGAAGCCAGGCTTATTTTAGTAAGCCTGGATATTCTTAGCCAGCTTCGTGAAATACCCCCCAGGTATCGGTATCGAATAATTTTTAACGATTGAATTTCATAGTATACAAATGATTTAATCTTAGTCACACTGACTTTAATTACCCCTGATATGGTTATACTCATATGTGTATGTCAACAGCCAAGAGCATTTGCAATGATCATCGTTGACTATTAGCGTTAACAGTGAAAACGGTGATAATTGTAACTCACCCTGTGCTCAGTACTGTTGGTGTTGATCGCCAGTGAGTTTAGTGATGGTGGTGTGCACGGAATCTGTGACTTTACCTCCCCACCCATGAGACAGTGGGACACAAACTGCCCCTCTCCAACTGACAAGATCTAAAGAGAATCAGAACAGCACCGATTACAGCCCACAACACACACATTTAAGATCAAAGCTGCAAGAGCAAGACACAATGAGACTAAGTTTTCCTTAAAATAAAAAAGACTGCAGGAACTAAAGATATCTACAGGAAGTGCAAGAAAATGGTGGCTCACCAGGTCTTGGTAGAAAGCCGCTTGTCGTTGACAGCCAGAAAGCGGGAAAATGGAAGTTGGCGAGAGTGTGCGCAGGTGCCATAGCGACAGGGCCGGCCCCCCTCCACAAAGCTACATAATTGGAGGAAGAGTGTCAGACACCGACAGGATAGAGCATAAACACTGGCACTGCACTCAAATCCATGAGCATAATTCCACCATCTCCCACAACCCACCACCACCTTTCACTTCTCTTAACACCATTTCACTCTTCATTTCCAAACAAGAATTAATACATTGTACCGCACTCCTTATTTATTATTCAAACAAACGCAAACGTTTCGGCCTCAGCCTTCGACAGCGCATGTATAAACTCGTCATTTCCAAAACCAAAAGTTTCCTTCTCATTGCCATATGACACAAACCCTGCTGCTACTTACCATCCACTCTGAATCTGTGGTGAGACAGCTGATCCACTTTCCGTACTGGGGGCGTGCACAATCCTGCATCATCGGATGGGAAAGGTGGGAAAAATAAACCACCACCGTACATTTTATTCACACCCCCAGAGCACCTCATTATTATCATAGTTGTACTTGTCATCAACATCAACTTTATCCTTACATGGAGATGCAAGCAGCATTCTACTAACAGACTATCGTTGTACCCTTTTAAAGAAACACAGCCACCGTCCTCCCCACATCCACTCTTACCTCATACTTATAGACCTCTATACAGTGCGCAGTTTGTCCGGTCCTGGAGTCTGGAGGGAAACGGGCAGCAGACATACCCTTTTTAAATAATTTATCCCACAATAAAAAAAGTGAAAAATTATACAGAGGGCTGAGTTGGACAGCTGACTAAAAAGGGCACCTCTCACCCCATATCCTGACGGCTCCATCTTCTCCCCCAGAGAGGATCTCTCCCTCTCTCTCTCTGATGCTCAGACAGTGGATGTAGTCACTATGACCCTGCAACACCGACTACAAAAACCAAAAAAGAGGCAGAGGGTCAAAGGAAAATTCCACGTGCGTATACATCTATCAGATATCGGTAAAGCATTGATTTCTTCCTGGAAATGTGACCTCACAAACATTTGGGCGGCAGTGTAGTATAATGGTTAAGGAACTGGCCTTGTAACCGAAACGTTGCAGGTTCGATTCCCAGGTAGGACACTGCCGTTGTACCCTTGAGCAAGGTACTTAACCTGAATTGCTTCAGTATATATCCAGCTGTATAAATGGATAATATGTAAAACATGATAAAAAAAAGTTGTGTAAGTCGCTCTGGATAAGAGCGTCTGCTAAAATGCCTATAATGTAATGTAATTTGACCTGTATTTCAGTCCTTATCCTCCAGGGGTCAGGCACGTAATGCATTAATCAGTAGAAAGCAGTCAACAAATGTAGCCAATTATACAATCAAAGAACCAGTTGAAGAGCCTAGACTAGTGATCAACTGCAACGACTACGGCATTGCAATGTGTTGACTACTTCAGAAAGTCCTGTATCGCCCTCTTGGTTCTGGAGGATGGAACTACAGGTAAAAAAAAAAAAAATCTGGAAAAACTCACGACCCTGTTTATAAAGGTGATAAATTATTCTCCACCTTGAAGACTCCACTCTCCAGGTCCATGATGTGAATGTTGTTGTCTCCCCCGCCTACTACCAAACTGCTGTCCTAAAAGAGAGCACATAACCTGCATTTCTGACACAGAACAGCAGCTGCGCTGCATAGTGTGCGTGTACAAATTCAATCATTCAAAACATTTATATTCACATTATTACAGTAATCTCAGCTTGAACTTTTTTTAAAATTTACTTTACTGCAAGCTCCCCATTTAGTGTGCTTTGTTTCTGCTTTATTCTGCAAGGTAACATCGCCACAAATGAAAGTAGTTGCAAGAAATTGAACGCAAAATTTACAAATGGCAGAAACCAGAAATCCCCCCCCTTTGTCATGCTTATAACCGGATACCTATGAATGGAAGACATATGACCAAGCTATGTCTGTACAACGAAAAATAATCAGATTGTGCCTCTAATTCCCTCAAAGAGACAGAATAAAAGAGTGAGACACAGAGGTGCAGTCTGGGCTGGAACTGGGCTGGAACTGTGCTGTCACGATAATTGAGAAGGTAATTTACAGCCCTTGATTACGCATTATCCTTTAGGGCAAGGTGACCGATTTGACCCAGGGTAACAGGCCCAGGGTAACCTGGGCCTGTGAAATGCTATTATTGAGATTGTTATTGAGATTACAGAGCAGTTACGATCTCTGCACAGCCAGACACCCAAGAGAATGTCCCTCCAAAGAATGATCCTGAAGAATCTGAACACTAATGCAGCGCAATATGAAAGGTTCCATGTGTTCTGTACAAATTAACTGCTTTCACTTACTCTTGGATTAATGACCATAGCATTTATCTCTGGAATTTCAAGACTTGATCTGAAAGAGGAAGCAAAAGTTAAGTTAAAAACACACGCACACACACACACATCCGGGGTATTACAGGATATTGTGTTAAAACTAGTTAAAATGACTCACTTGTACTGTGGTCTCCGTGTCCAAACAGATTTAGTGTTCTAGTAGGAAAGAGACAAAACATACAGAACAACTGCTATTAAACGCAAAGGTTTTCAAGCATGAAAAATGGAGTGACACATATCTTGGACACAACTGGTACTATCTTTAGCGAAAATGAAATGTCCATGAGCCTAGTGACTGCAGGAATGACATAATCCAGTAAGTACAATGAATGCATGACAAACTCCACCCACTTCTCTTACCCTCTTGGTCAGCTCCACCCAGCTCCAAGCACTGATCTCTCCATTCCCCGCACTCAGGAGGTGAGTGTCGGTGGAAAGGAGGGAGAACACGGGACCATCATGTGCTGAGAGAGAAATAATAGAACATAGTAAGTATCGATACATTACAAAACTAGACATGGGCTCATCCCATTGTTAGATGGGATGAATCCAACAGGTTACAAAGAGAAGCCATCACCAACTCAGCGATTTATACATGCTGTGAACATGCACAGCTTTACAGTGAAATGTGAAAACAGGGTTCTGGCATTCCTGTTGCAACAGTGATATTAAGGGTATGATTATATCGGCAGGCAAACAATGGTAGCCACAAAACAAGTGCCAAAAATTGCCAGGCATTTTTGTGAGCTATAATCATTCTGTTGATAGCTTGGTTTGTGCGTTAAGGAAACTCAACACAAAGGTAGGTAATGCACATCCATTCACTACGTAGTCTGATTTCAGGTTAGCCACTAATTGTTTATCATAGGAGTGAATAACTGGAGAGTGCTATCTATGAAAACAGCTAACCAGTACAGTCTGCTACATGATCACAAAGCTCTCGCTTAAAGGGTTAGTTCGGAATTTTGGACATAATATCTCATTTAAGACTTACCCAAGATCTTGTCAATTGACCATTTTCAGCTGATTCCATGCTGTCCTTCATATGGATGTCCAGCTGTTGCTAATGCTAGCGCAACCCAATTGTATCCTTTTGCATCCACTACCAAACGCACTTAAACACACGGAGCACGTCAACGCATTGGCTCCTTCCACAGAGAACATAGGGCGCTAGTAAGTAAAGGATTCAACGATAGTTTGACTTCAAAATGATGGTATAAACACTCAAATCCACCCCGATTGTCTGTTGTGGTGTTTTATTCGCTTTTGGGTAGTGGATGCTAACTGATACCATTAGGTTGCACTAGCATTAGCAACAGCTGGACGTCCATACGAAGGACAGCATGGAATCAGCTGAAAATGGTCTCCATCGATTGACAAGATCACGGGTAAGTTGTAAATGAGACATTATGTCCAAAATTCCAAACTAACCCTTTAAGTCTTAATGGCAATCAGCCTTTCTGCCACTCAACTACACTCAATGATTTATCGAGTACATAAAGAAAAAGTTAGTTTCTGTTACATGCATTGTTTCTTTACAGGAATGATCAGCTGTAGGTACATTGAAAATGTGCAAGGGTTTTCAATAGATCACTTAATTATTGTGTTATAAAACAAAAATAAAATAAAACTCAACCGGTTGTCTAAACTCAGTGGCACTGACAGCATTACATACATGCTGCCAAGTGATTTAATCGAATTCACATAAAGGAGTAAAATAATGCTTTTCAATATTCAATGCTTATACCATGCAGATAGAACACCAGTCAATGCAGGAAAAAAATGCAATCATGGATTTTGGAAAACATTCATATGTATGCACATTCATCACAAAATTATATGTGTGTGGTTGAGACTGACCAGTGAAGGTTAAGATGGGTTTTTGACTGATTTTGGTTGCCTCTGGACTGAGAGCAGAGGACAGACTGCAGGAGACATAATGGAAAACAAAATATCAGTAAATGCATCAATGAAAACATATTTTCCATCACCTATAAACACATGCTCCATATGCTCAAGTTGTTTTTTTGTTTTTTTTAAAGTATTTGAATCTCTAGCTGCAGAATCTGACCACTGCAGGATTTTTAAACTGATACAAATAATACATGTTTTCTCACCTGAATACAGCGATCTCCCCATAATTGTTCCCTGCAGCTAAGAAACGACCACAATGGGAGAAGCTCTGGGAGAACACGGACATGTGAAGAAGCTGGAATAAATACAGGGAAAAGATTGTTGATATATTCTTGCAAGCCAGAATACAGGTATATATACACGTTGAAACAGCTAGAATATAGACGATATATGAAGCAGTGGCGAGCCAGCGTTCTAAGTAACTTATACATAACGTTATATAAATAGAGGACGATGTATAAAGTCATCTTAAATCTCCAGCTAGTTTACTATTGACACACATAACTTTATACTGTAAGTCGACCTGAATAACAGTCTATGTTACACGAAATGAAAGAACGTTAACTTAACATACAATTCACTCCATTCCACACTGAATCAAGCCAAATTACCCAACTACGTATATATAAAAATATTTTCCTTACCTCAACTGGACCCATATTTCCGCCTCCCTCCACGGACAAATAATGTTTTTTGATTATTGTTCGATGTGTTCAATTGTTTATAAATAGCCAATTGTATAAGTTGCGCTTTTGCAGACTGCTCCGAGAACACTGCCCGATTCAAACCAGATTCAAACATGGACGCCTAAATATGACGTCAGAAAACCTGCCTCGTTCAAACCATAGACTGTATAAAAATATGGACAAAGCCACTGTGACGTCACCCATTGCCTTTCCATGGCCTCGGGAAAACCAAATTGAAACACGGAAGTCTTTTTCGCCGGCTGTTTGGACGAACTGCGCCTGCTCAGTGGAGCCGACTTGACCTTTGCTTGGAGCAGGGTGAACCGGATATGGTCTTCATGGGAGGTTCTCTGTCCAGGCACAGTATGATTGACAGTTCGGGGCGGAGATTCTGGAAAGCGGGAGAAATTAGAAGCGGGAGTTTTATATTGCAAGCACAGTCTATGATTGCAAGCAAATTCACGGTAAGTTAAGCTAATTTATTATATAATTTCATTTTCACGGTTTTACGGTGTTATTTATTTGCATTGACTGTGTGAAATTCGCCACATCATTGTGTTATGTTATAACGTTTTATTCAGTTATCTTCAATTTACAGTACATTAATATTCCACCCAACTCAGATCGGAGGTAGGCTAATTCCATTAGCTAGCATACCAGCTTGACAGTGAGATTAGTTACGTTAGGCCTAGGCAGGCTAAGGCGAATATAGGGTAACGTTATGATTGCCATTAACGATATTGACGGTCAATCAATCACATTTACGTACAAGACTACTTTTATTATAAATGTCCCGAAGAGCTGCTCTAAATAGGTAGCAAGCTGTCAGCAAGCTTGCGACCCAAAAAATCCGTCCAGGCCATAGACTGTATAAAAATAGGTCCTTGCGGGATTTCTAAATTCCTAAAAATGTCTGGTTAGGTTTTGCTCATTCCAATAACCCAGCAGAGTAGCCTATTATGTTAATAATGCCCCGCCCGAACCTGTCCTAATTTTTTTTGTGTGTGGATAAAATATACAATATATGATCACCCTAGCTAACGCAAATCACAATGAAACAAGATAAAATAACGTAAGCTGTGGTCATCTACGAAGCATTTTAATAAGAATCTATTTGCATGCGTGAAAATTGCACAATGCACTTTGTAAAAGCAAGTTTCCCACCCTAGTACATGAAGTCTCATTACACAGACTGGTTGTAACCTTGAATTTTTAATTTCTTTTGCAGACACAACGATGGAAAGCCGAAGCCTCAACTGAGTTTCTGTACCCACCTTTCATTGTGAACCATTTTTCTTTTTTAATCACTGTGCCTTAAACTAGTCATTTACATAATATACTTTGAGTGTATTTCTCTTTCATTGCTAATTTTTCAAGTGTAGCTCTCCTTATGCAATAGGACCAAACAGCATATTGACAATATTAAAGTATCATGTCTAGATTGTGGATGATGTTTTTAATAGCTTGCATCCAGAATGTATCATTGTATATTGCAATGAGATGCATTTAATTTTATTCCTCTTACACAGCTAAAACTGTCTGGATAGTTGGTGACAGCTACTTTTTATTTTTTTAAATAGTATCGTCCATTCCCTTAAAGACTGAATCTAGGGGAGCAGTTTCTCCAATCCTGGATTTAGCTTTTAATGGAATAGGTTTTTTTTAATGAAATGGGTCAGCTTTTCAAATTTTATGTTATGATGTTATATTTTGTATTATGATTTATTTTAATTAATGACATCTTTAGCTATGCCATTGTTCACCCAACTCCCCCTGCTCTTCCTCATCCCTGTCCCGCATCTTCTCTCCCCCACCCATCTGTCCTCTCCAGCCATGGCACCCCATGGCCTTTCTTGCTTCCTGCTCCCTAAGCCGGTGTAGCTGTCAATTAAAACATTTTTAAATTATCCAACTTGTTTTGATGTGTTCATTATTTGCATAACAGAATCATGCAGTAGGTGAAATAGCAAATATTACACAATATATAAACTAATCAAATGTCATTCAAAATGAAGCATAAATAAGGGCATCTGGTAGCCTAACTACCCTCTACATTATACATGTTGTACAGCAATTAATTTTTGTAAGTACTTGCTCTGTAATGAGAATCAGACCCTTTATATAAATGTGGAAAAATGTAATTTGAGGTTTTTGTCTGCTTTTGTCTTTAAAATATTTAATACCCTCTTGCATTCAGTTAAATAATGAGTACATAATGCACCAATACATTACCGCTCAAGATGGCCTTCCCCAGCGTGCACAGTGTAGGTATAGCCACTGATGTAAATAAGTAACAGACATCCTGTAATCTCACTGAAAGACTAAGGAGGAGCAGCTTGTGCAGCGACTTTAAATGTGTTAAAGGAGTGATTAAGATCATTCTTTTTTCACAAAGCAACTTGAAATCAGTACAATTTTTTATGTATTCTTAAAAGATGGTCAGATGTCCCTCGTGGCTGACAGGGTGAGTCTGTGGTCCATACATCCCGCACAGGATGGCGGCGTTTTCCTTTGTAATATGGATGCTGCACATTTGATAAGAGGGTCACCCACAGACTAGGACTGCGGTCCCCAACCATATTCCTTGTGCTGTTTCAACCCCAAATTTGGCACATCTGATTCTACAAATTAGCAGCTCAAGATATCATTTCATCACAGAATTAGTGATCTGTGTTAGTATTGATTATGTTGGTAACTTGAACAGCTGGTAATAAATTTACATCTGTGAAATAGAGAAAGGATAGAGCAAGATCAGTTTTCATTTCATAATAGGGGATAAAAAACTCAAGGGTAACAAGAAGTTAGGGGTTTGACATAGGAGACAACAAAGTTCAGTAGCCTGTCTCAGTTTAAAGCCCACTCACCACGTCAAGGTGCAGGCTGAGAGTGGGAACACAAGACAAGACACACATTTAGTACAAGACAAACCCTGACGAGACGCACATTAAAAATGACAAGGTCCACATAAAAGATCAAATTTGTACATAAATGCTGGCTATAAATGGTATTGTAATCCATGTGTCTTTGTAAGCGAGGACTTCCACGTTAGCCTAACGTTACCCTATTTTTATACAGTCCATGGTGGTGCCAAGTGGCGACACGAAAAACATGATAGCTAAATGACAGCTAACGTTATGTCGGGTTTCCATCTCCATGAACACGTTTCCCACATGCTTTAAAAGTTATAAATAATGCTCAACCTAAAATGAATACCTCTAATGAAATATACACCATGACTAATGCACGGTAGCTAACGTTAGCAATGTCGAAATTCACTCCACATAAATGCACTTAGCCAGTGGAGAGCATAGCCAGGACGAAGTGCAATGTAGCTACATGTCTACGACGAGACCGTTAACGTTAAATTACAAAGCTAAAAATAGACACAAAGGCTCACCAGGTCGATGTTTAATGGAATCTAAGTTAACGTTACACAACTGAAATTTGACTAACGTTACTTTTGACAGGTTTTACATCGTTAGCTAACGTTAAGTAGCCAAACCAAACGGTTTTGGGAGATAAAGTTGCTAACTGCATTAGCTAGCATACTGGTCTACGTAATATACAAAAGCGTTAGCTTGTCATGCTAGGTCGCGGTAGGTAACGTAGCGTAGGCTACTTCTGCAGGCTGTTATTTAATAAGGCTAACGTTACTTACTTGGTAAAAAATCAAGTAATAAAAATTGTATTACCGAAAAAACTGGAGAGACTGCTTTTTGTTTGACTAATGCACGGTAACGTTAGCAATGTCGAAATTCACTCCACATAAAATGCACTTAGCCAGTGGTGAGCATAGGACGAAGTGCAATGTAGGTTTTACATCGTTAGCTAACGCTAAGTAGCCAAACCAAAAGGTTTTGGGAGATAAAGGTGCTAACTCCACTAGCATACCGGTCTACGTAATATACAAAAGCGTTAGCTTGTCATGCTAGGTCGCGGTAGGTAGCGTAGGCTACTTCTGCAGGCTGTTATCTAATAAGGCTAACGTTACTTACTCGGTAAAAAATAAAGTAATAAAAAATGTCTTACCGAAAAAACTGGAGAAAATGCTTTTGAGACGGTCGATTAGTACAGTTGTATGCAGAACATGCCATAATGAATTCAACACTAGTGACAATGAGAATTGCGATGTGATTGCGATGGGTCTAATGGTCTAATACTAACCAAATTCACACATTAAAAGGACGAGAATGGGTGAGAATGTCAAGGTCATTGCTAGCCACTTGAGGTACCGCCTATGGGTTCCGCCCACGTCCCGCCCCCGTCCCGCCCCCACGTCCCGCCCGTTCCGTCTATGGTTCCCGCCCCTCAAAGTGAGTGGAATGACCGGCAGTAACCCGACTCAATCTGTCCCCTGATTGGTCCTGAACAAATGTCAATACCCTGTCCAAACGACACAATATTTTAAAAAATCAGCACATGCACAGGCATTAGATGAAGGAAAGGCACCTATTGCAATAAAAAAAAATTTAGTAAAAAATTTATTGACTGAGTATTTTGACCAAATTGCTGCCGTTCACTTACATGGGGAAAGACCTATACTGGAGCCAACCGCAGTGGCGCTAGTGAGCAACGGCACAATGGCGGCTCCCAGGCCAACCAGGAAGTGAGCTTCAAAACGAAATCCCAGTCTTGGCCCCTTGGTTCAAACCAAGGGGCCAAGACTGGGATTTCGTTTTGAAGCCCATTTCCTGGTTGGCCTGGGAGCCGCCATTGTGCCGTTGCTCACTAGCGCCACTGTGGCTGGCTCCAGTATAGGTCTTTCCCCATGTAAGTGAACGGCAGCAATTTGGTCAAAATACTCAGTAAATAAATTTTTTACAAAAATTTTTTTTATTGCAATAGGTGCCTTTCCTTCATCTAATGCCTGTGCATGTGCTGATTTTTTAAAATATTGTGTCGTTTGGACAGGGTATTGACATTTGTTCAGGACCAATCAGGGGACAGATTGAGTCGGGTTACTGCCGGTCATTTCACTCACTTTGAGGGGCGGGAACCATAGACGGAACGGGCGGGACGTGGGGCGGGACGTGGGCGGAACCCATAGGCGGTACCTCAAGTGGCTAGCAATGGCCTTGACATTCTCAGCCATTCTCCTCCTTTTAATGTGTGAATTTGGCTAATATTAGACACATCGCAATCAGATCGCAATTCTTATTGTCACTAGTGTTGAATTCATTATGGCATGTTCTGCATGTTATATTCTGCTCTGTCTTCACAATCCTATTGTAACACTGCATACAACTGTACTAATCGAGCGTCTCAAAAGCATTCTCTCCAGTTTTTTCGGTGAGACATTTTTTATTACTTTATTTTTTACCGAGTAAGTAACGTTAGCCTTATTAGATAACAGCCTGCAGAAGTAGCCTACGCTACCTAGCATGACAAGCTAACGTATATTACGTTGACCGGTATGCTAGTGGAGTTGGCACCTTTATCTCCCAAAACCGTTTGGTTTGGCTACTTAACGTTAGCTAACGATGTAAAACCTACATTGCACTTCGTCCTATGCTCTCCACTGGCTAAGTGCATTTTATGTGGTGTGAATTTCGACATTGCTAACGTTACCGTGCATTAGTCAAACAAAAAGCAGTCTCCAGTTTTTTCGGTAATACAATTTTTATTACTTTATTTTTTACCAAGTAAGTAGCCTTATTAGATAACAGCCTGCAGAAGTAGCCTACGCTACCTACCGCGACCTAGCATGACAAGCTAACGCTTTTGTATAATACGTAGACCGGTATGCTAGTGCAGTTAGCAACTTTTATCTCCCAAAACCGTTTGGTTTGGCTACTTAACGTTAGCTAACGATGTAAAACCTGTCAAAAGTAACGTTAGTCAAATTTCAGTTGTGTAACGTTAACTTATGTTCCATTAAACATCGACCTGGTGAGCCTTTGTGTCTATTTTTAGCTTTGTAATTTAATGTTAACGGTCTCATCGTGGACATGTAGCTACATTGCACTTCGTCCTATGCTCTCCACTGGCTAAGTGCATTTTATGTGGAGTGAATTTTGACATTGCTAACGTTACCGTGCATTAGTCATGGTGTATTTTTCATTAGAGGTATTCATTTTAGGTTGAGCATTATTTATAACTTTTAAAGCATGTGGGAAACGTGTTCATGGAGATGGAAACCCGACATAACGTTAGCTGTCATTTAGCTATCATGTTTTTCGTGTCGCCACTGGCACTTGCCACCACCATGGACTGTATAAAAATAGGGTAACGTTAGGCTAACGTTAACATTACAGTCTGATATTTTCCCACATAGGCTAACGTTAACATTATAGTCTGATATTTTCCCATGACCCTTGGATTATAGAATATTGTATGAGATTTCAGACAGAATTTGCTTTGAATTCTGGCAATTAACATCATCCAAATGTCTAATTTCAAACCATATTCCTCGGTGCCCGACTACTTTTATCTGTGATGGTAGTTTTATAATTCTGTAAGCTGCATCGCAACCGATCGCAGCCTATTATAACCATTTTATTCTTTGATAGATTTCCTTTAGCTAATGAAGACATGCTGCAGCAGTGGTTGGTCAACATGTATGTACATAATATTATATATACACACATAACCCCTGGATGACTGTTGCAAGTATCACTTAGAGCCCGCATAAACGGGGCATAAGTGTTTACTGTGGAAGTCCTCGCTTACAAAGACCCATGGATTACAATACCACTTACAGCCAGCATAAACATGTACAAATTTGATCTTTTATGTGGACCTTGTCATTTTTAATGTGTGTCTCGTCAGGGTTTGTCTTGTACTAAATGTGTGTCTTGTCTTGTGTTCCCACTCTCGGCCTGCACCTTGACGTGGTGAGTGGGCTTTAAACTGAGACAGGCTACTGAACTTTGTTGTCTCCTATGTCAAACCCCTAACTTCTTGTTACCTTTGAGTTTTTTGTCCCCTATTATGAAATGAAAACTGATCTTGTTCTATCCTTTCTCTATTTTACAGATGTAAATTTATTACCAGCTGTTCAAGTTACCAACATAATCAATACTAACACAGATCACTAATTCTGTGATGAAATGATATCTTGAGCTGCTAATTTGTAGAATCAGATGTGCCAAATTTGGGGGTTGAAACAGCACAAGGAATAGGGTTGGGGACCGCAGTCCTAGTCTGTGGGTGACCCTCTTATCAAATGTGCAGCATCCATATTACAAAGGAAAACGCCGCCATCCTGTGCGGGATGTATGGACCACAGACTCACCCTGTCAGCCACAAGGGACATCTGACCATCTTTTAAGGATACATAAAAGAATTGTACTGATTTCAAGTTGCTTTGTGAAAAAAGAATGATCTTAATCACTCCTTTAACACATTTAAAGTCGCAGCACAAGCTGGTCCTCCTTAGTCTTTCAGTGAGATTACAGGATGTGTTACTTATTTACATCAGTGGCTATACCTACACTGTGTGCACGCTGGGGAAGGCCATCTTGAGCGGTAATGTATTGGTGCATTATGTACTCGTTATTTAACTGAATGCAAGAGGGTATTAAATATTTTAAAGACAAAAGCAGACAAAAACCTCAAATTACATTTTTCCACATTTATATAAAGGGTCTGATTCTCATTACAGAGCAAGTACTTACAAAAATTAATTGCTGTACAACATGTATAATGTAGAGGGTAGTTAGGCTACCAGATGCCCTTATTTATGCTTCATTTTGAATGACATTTGATTAGTTTATATATTGTGTAATATTTGCTATTTCACCTACTGCATGATTCTGTTATGCAAATAATGAACACATGAAAACAAGTTGGATAATTTAAAAAAAAATTTATTGACAGCTACACCGGCTTAGGGAGCAGGAAGCAAGAAAGGCCATGGGGTGCCATGGCTGGAGAGGACAAGATGGGGGGGTGGGGGAGAGAAGATGCGGGACAGGGATGAGGAAGAGCAGGGGGAGTTGGGTGAACAATGGCATAGCTACAGATGTCATTAATTAAAATAAATCATAATACAAAATATAACATCACATAAAATTTGAAAAGCTGACCCATTTCATTAAAAAAAAACCTATTCCATTAAAAGCTAAATCCAGGATTGGAGAAACTCCTCCCGTAGATTCAGTCTTTAAGGGAATGGACCATACTATTTAAAAAAATAAAAAGTAGCTGTCACCAACTATCCAGACAGTTTTAGCTGTGTAAGAGGAATAAAATTAAATGCATCTCATTGCAATATACAATGATACATTCTGGATGCAAGCTATTAAAAACATCATCCACAATCTAGACATGATACTTTAATATTGTCAATATGCTGTTTGGTCCTATTGCATAAGGCGAGCTACGCTTGAAAAATTAGCAATGAAAGAGAAATACACTCAAGTATATTATGTAAATGACTAGTTTAAGGCACAGTGATTAAAAAAGAAAAATGGTTCACAATGAAAGGTGGGTACAGAAACTCACAGTTGAGGCTTCGGCTTTCCATCGTTGTGTCTGCAAAAGACATTAAAAATTCAAGGTTACAACCAGTCTGTGTAATGAGACCATGCACTAGGGTGGGAAACTTCTGAAATTTTCACGCATGCAAATAGATTCTTATTAAAATGCTTCGTAGATGACCACAGCTGACGTTATTTCATCTTCTTTCATTGTGATTTGCGTTAGCTAGGGTGATCATATAGCTATTGTATATTTTATCCACACAAAAAAAATTAGGACAGGTTCGGGCGGGCATTATTAACATAATAGGCTACTCTGCTGGGTTATTGGAACGAGCAAAACCTAACCAGACATTTTTTGGAATTTAGAAATCCCGCAAGGACCTATTTTTATACAGTCTATGGCCTGGACGGATTTTTTGGGTCGCAAGCTTGCTGACAGCTTGCTACCTATTTAGAGCAGCTCTTCGGGACATTTATAATAAAAGTAGTCTTGTACGTAAATGTGATTGATTGACCGTCAATATCGTTAATGGCAATCATAACGTTACCCTATGTTCGCCTTAGCCTGCCTAGGCCTAACGTAACCAATCTCACTGTCAAGCTGGTATGCTAGCTAATGGAATTAGCCTACCTCCGATCTGAGTTGGGTGGAATATTAATGTACTTTAAATTGTACTGTAAATTGAAGATAACTGAATAAACGTTATAACATAACACAATGATGTGACGAATTTCACACAGTCAATGCAAATAAATAACACAGTAAAACCGTGAAAATGAAATGATAAAATAAACATTAGCTTAACTTACCGTGAATTCGCTTGCAATATAAAACCAGAGCTCCCGCTTCTAACTTCTCCTGCTTTCCAGAATCTCCGCCCCGAACTGTCAATCATACTGTGCCTGGACAGAGACCCTCCCATGAAGACCATATCCGGTTCACCCTGCTCCAAGCAAAGGTCAAGTCGGCTCCACTGAGCAGGCGCAGTTCGTCCAAACAGCCGGCGAAAAAGACTTCCGTGTTTCAATTTGGTTTTTCCGAGGCCATGGAAAGGCAATGGGTGACGTCACAGTGGCTTTGTCCATATTTTTATACAGTCTATGGTTCAAACCCGGATAGGCGAGGGGATATCGAATGAGGCGGCTGGACCTGACCTGACCAGACCAGACCAGAGAATGTGGACCAATTTGGCCGCATGCGTTACATTTACAAACGTTCACTGGTGTTTAAGAATGCATATCAGTTACTGGGGCGTATATATCTATGTGGTCAAAGACTATAGCCTTTTACGATCGCTTTTGTGAGACGACCACCAGTTCCAGCACCATTTTGTAAAAAGCCACAAGTTATAATGGTTGCTAATAATAGTTAATCAATCCTAATACCTCTTGGGTTGTTTCATGTCTGTGAGTCCTTTACTTGCTGCAAATTTTCTTTATGAAGACACTTGTGATAATTAACATCTTCCACAATGCACCTATCCTTAAGTGGAGCAATGAACTGACAATTTATGTTTAAAAAACAGATCCAAGTGACAAATCTGATTTGCATTACCTATAATTGTTGAACAACACCTCACCCACTGACTTAAAATTGCAATGTGAAAATGTCAAAATACTGTCAGACCTTTAGTTGATATTGAAAAAGAGCACGACAGCATGTACTGCTTTCTTTTCAAACTTGAACGTCTGATACTGCGCTCAAAAAGAACAATTCGCCGCAGTGGGTCTGTAACAATGTATTAAAACAAGCCCTAATTATTGTGCTAGAAAACTAATCCAGTTTATGATACTGTTCAAAGTTTAGTAACCACCATTGTGTTCACTATAAAATTTGCACACAGGACAGAAAGTACATTAAACATGAAGGCACAGGAACATGTGATAACTGTACAATGTACATTCCTTAGGCATATACAATAGAAACAGGGAGAAAGAAACTATTGCATTTTTTTATTTATTCAATCTTTTCTCAAAGCGGGAAAAAAAACAGGACTCAATACTTCCACTCAGACATTTGCAACTGCACCTTCTCCCATTACAGTGATAAACAAAGTACAGAAGCAATTTTATTATTATTTTTTTTTTTTTAAACAGAGCCTGGAGGAAAAAAGTGAGAAGGTACAGTGAATTTTCTTCAGTATAGTATGTCCACATATTACACTTTATTTACTTGTATGGTTTGTAGTTATATGCATTCGTCTGTAGGTACAGAGACACTGCAACAGATCTAACATATATGTTCATTGCTCTCATCCTCTCCATTTTCCATTTTTTCACAATTTTCTTACCACAATTAAAATAAATCAATCTACCCCTTTAAAAAAAAAAAACTTGAATTATAAAGAGGGTTTTGGGTCTATTATTCCTTTTGTACAAGATCCTCTTACTCGTTCAAAAAAAATTAGGCGATTCATCATGCTCTCCCTCACATGAATCAGTGTCCTTGTTACTGTGCTGTCGCCACTGATCTCCCTTGAGCTCCAGCTAGGTCCCATCCACGCAGTCCTCAAGCCAAATCATGGAGGAGACGGGGGGTACTTTCTCTAGGAGATTCAACAAGATCATTTCCTTCGTTTTCGGGTCGGAGATCTGCTTTGTGACTTCCTGCTGCTCCTAAGAGAAGACGGGAGAAAAATGTAGGTCACCCCACTCTTGCTGGCAAGAGCCATAGCGGAAAGGCCTTTAAAGTACACTTTGAAGAATACTAATTGTGATGGCAAAATTTTAGGGGATAATCTATGTGCACTAAAGTACAGACACCTGCAGGCCATGCAGTAAGCAGTGCAGAGGTCTGACCCAGAGTAACTTGGTTGCATTTTCCCGCCATTTGGCCTCACCTGTGTACAGGCGGGGATGGTGCAGGCCGCCGTTGCCTCAGCGGAGGAGAGTAACTGAGGGAACGGGAGTCCCTCAGCGAATCGGCTGCTACCCTGGGAGGACGGGGTGGGCTGCAAGTCAGAAAGCACAGGCTGAAATTTCGGAACCAAAACTGAAACGGTCAGCTTCTGACTCATAAACAATAAACCTATCAATTTTACCTTTTCTTGCCATCATCCTTTTCACTTTCACTGGAGGATGAGGAAGATGAGGACTGACCCACAGCTGCACTTCCCTTCCTGAGACAGACACCATAGAGACACAGAGACAGCTAGCTCAACAACACTTCACTACACAAGCAAATGTACAGACATGGAAAATGTGAGAGCTGGCAAACACAAATGTAAGTAGGAACAGTCAAAGGTCAAAGCACACTCAGAACACTCACTTTTTCTCCTCCTCCCTCTCAGAATCTGAACTATCAGAGGAGGAAGATGATGACGATGAGGAAGATGACGACGATGAAGAGCTAGAGCTGCTGCTGCTCTTTTTCCGAGGGGGCTTTACAGGCTCCTCCCTCTCCGGTTGGCCGTTGAGCGGCTTTTCAGCCTGCTGGCTGGGACAGTGTTCAGCCGTACTGGACACCGGTTGGCCACTCTGCTTCGCTTTCTGTGACTCTCTGGGTTCCATTTCCCTCACAGCAGGGGATTTGGAACAAGATTGGTCAACGTCTGGTTCCCAGGCCCAAGACCTGGGTTCCGACTGGCTGGAAGGAAAGGCGGATTCCTGAGGAACTCTCAACCTAGACGAAGAGGCTGGTGAAACTGATCCCCCTTTCACCAATTCTCGGTCTCCACCTTTCTGCCTGTCCTCCCTTTCTGGCCTGCTCTCTTTCTCGGTTTCCACCTCCCTCCCTATTTCTGTCACATCTCTCCTCACCTCACCGGCCCCCTCCTCGGCGGAGTCAGAAGACGAGGAGGACGACGAACTGGAAGAGGAGCTGGAGGAGGACGAAGAGGGAGAGCAAGGTGGGACATCTTTGGGTGGAGTCTTGACTCTTCTCTCTCTCTCCTTCTCTCTTGCCTTGTCTCTCTCCTTTTCTCGCTCTCGCTCTCTGACCCTCTCTCGTTCCCGCTCACGTTCCCGCTCACGTTCCCGCTCACGTTCCCGCTCACGTTCCCGCTCACGTTCTCGCTCACGTTCTCGCTCACGGTCCCGCTCACGGTCCCTGGATAAGGAGCGGCTGCTTCTCCTCCTCCTGATGGGAGAGGGGGAGCGTCGAGACCTGAGCAAGAGAGATGGAGAAATGGGTGTTCATCTAGACCCGGTGAGCTGGATACTCATTCACTATACATCACATCCCACTAAAGGTTACCAGTCACCATAATTTTCCCCTGAACACAAGGGGTTCAAAAACTAAATTAAAGCTGGAGCAAGCAACTTTTTCAACGGTTGCATTGGTTGTCAAAACATTTCAAAATCATAACATCCCTTGGCCCTGCCCACAGAGAAAGAGATACCACCCCCCACCCAACTCCTTCCACAGACCTCGCTTTGAACGTGCAAGTTTTCTAGATATGATTACAGACTGGTATAGCTACCGTTACAGTAAAAATGTCAGCTACAAGAGTCCAGGTAAAACAACTGAATCTTTTCTGTTTCAGTAGTTGCGTCACACGGAGTTTGTGTAGCGTTAGTCTGAACAGTCTCTACAGCTGGCATGCACGGTTATAGCCGAGTAGCCGGTTCTAGATAATGCGATCCACATGACATATAACGTTAGCAAACATTTCCTTCTTCCAAAAACTAGCTGCCGAATTAAGTAACATAATCAGTAATAGCAGTAATAGCAACCTAGCGACCTAGATACCTATTCATTATAGGTAACTACAATTGACTGGCAAGCAGAAAGTCCAGGAAAAATTTTTATTTAAACTTTTGTCCTACCTGTCCAGTATAATATAGGAGCTCTGTCTTTAAACCAATCTGCTCTCTAACATCTCGCCACCTTCTAAAATGAGCAGCTATGTTTACTCTAGTTTTCAAGCGAGCTTTATCCAATTCCCATTTCTTTGCGTTAAATCACGCCGGTGTAACAGATCACTGAAATTTCTAGCTGGTGAACTGGCAAGGTCAATCTCACTGTTGACTGGTTTGCAACATGAACCAGTCTATCTCTTCGATTGGTTTATGTCATAAGCCACTATGTTTTGAAAACTAAATTTGGGCCGAATTGCCCGAATGTAGACATTTAGAATGTAGAATTTGAGGGTATAAACAGTGTATGGTGCTGGATTTCTCTCAACGGTTCTTTCTATGATTCCTACCAACTAACCATACCCCAATATTTCAAAAAACAAAAAAAAAAAAAGTTAAAAAAAAAAAACCTCATGAACCTTACCTATAAAGGGGACTCCGCCTCCTAGGACTCCTTGATCGGGTTCTCCTTAGTCTCCTCTCTCTGGAGCGGTCTCTCTCCCGATCCCTGGACCGGTCTCTCTCCCGATCCCGGGACCGGTCTCCCTCCCGATCCCGGGACCGGTCCCTATTCCTCCGTGATACTGGAGAATATCTCCTGTCTCGATCCCTCTCCCTGTCGGTGCGCAAGGGATGACGGGCGGGAGAGCGGGCCTGGCCGGGCCTTCGCAGAGGCCGCCTGGGGCTGGGGGAGAGGGGCGAGCGCCAGCGGGGACGAGGCGGGTCCTGGTACTGGAGGGGCGGGGTGCGGCGTGGTGGGGAGGCGGAGATAGAGGAGGAGCCCCGGCGGGCTGCCGTCTCCCTGTCTCTCTGTGCTGGGCGAGGGGAGCCACGGCCCCGCCCCCTTTCTCCCATCCTGGGGGAAGTGGACTCCCTTTCCTTCTCCCTCTGCTTTGAAGGTGGGGGTGAGGCATCCCTCTCTTTTTCGGTGGAAGAGTCTCCCTCGGACCCCCTCCCTTGCTTAGCGGCGTTTTGGGAAAGGGTCCTAGAGCTTCCCGCGTCCTCTCTGAGCCTTTCCTGGTGGGGAGGGGGGGACAAAGCCTTCCTCTTCTCCCCCTCCTCCCGCTCCCTCTCCCTCTCGACCTCGGTGGGAGAGTACCGCTCTCTGCCCCTCGTCCCAGGGGGAGAGCCAGGCGGGCTGACGCTCTCTCTCTCCGTGGGGGTGTAGCGCTCCTTCCCTCTGTCCCTCACCGGCTCTCTCTCCGAGTGACTCTCCGACTCTTGGTCCCTCTGCCTGGTCCTCCCGTGAGCTCCGGGCTCATCGCTCAACCCCTCGCTAGCCTGAGGAGGGGAAGTCTCCCTCTGACACTCTGCCGGGGAGTACCACTCCCTCTCCTTCCATCCTCTCCCCTCGTCCGTCGGCGGGTTTTGTGCAAAGACATCCGGTTTTCCCTCCCCCTTTTCCCTCACGGGGGAGGGGGAAGAGCTTTCTTCCTGTGTGGGCGAGTACCTCTCAGCTCCCCGGCTTCGCCCCCCTCTCCCGCGCTCTCCTCCCCCATCTCTGGGTAGGGCCGCTGGAGCCACTTCCACGGGCGACTGCCTCTGCCCTCCCCTGGCCGCACTTTCCTTCTCCCTGTACCCATCCGAGCCATCCCTGCCGTTGTTCTCTTCCTCCCTCTCCCTCCCTCCGTTCCTCTGCCTGCATCGATTCGCGGTCGCGGGGGACGAGGGCGGGGGTGAGGCAGGAGGGCGGGATTGGAGGGGGGAACGGCCAGGTGGAGACACACCCCTTTTCAAAGCATTCTGGTTCTCCATGTCAGCCTTTTTTTTCCGCTGTGCCTTCTCTCCTTCGTCAGACGAGGAGGAAGAGGAGGAGGAAGAGGAGGGGGATGAATCAGAAGAGGAAGAAGACGAAGAGCTGTCGCTGTCGCTACTGCTGCTGCTGCTACTACTACTGCTGCTGCTGCTGCTGCTGCTGCTGCTGGATTTAGCGTTCCGTTTCTTCGATTTCTCTTTGCTCCCTGCTTTCCCCTCTGGCCTCCTCTTGCTCATCTCCTGCTCCTTCTCCCCTCTCTCCATTCTCACCTCCCTCTCTTTTCTCCCCCCTGCAGTGTCTCTGTCCCTGTACGTTTGCTTGTCAGACTCCCGCTCTCTCTCTGACTGTGGGTCTTCTGAAGTGGAGATGGCCCTGTTAACCGCAGAGGAAGAATGCCGGCCGGACCGCGACACATCTTTCTCTTTAGCGCTGTCCTTCTGCTGCTCCCTCTCCCGCTCTTTAGTCCTCTCCTTCTCCCGTTTCTCCCTCTCCATCGCTCTCTCTCGGTCCCTTTCCCTCTCTTTCTCCCGCTCCCTCTCTTTCTCCCGCTCCCTCTCTTTCTCCCGCTCCCTCTCTTTCTCCCGCTCCCTCTCCATCTCTCTTTCCCTGTCCCTTTCATTCTCCCTCTCCTCTCTTTCCCTGTCCCTTTCCCTCTCTTTTTCCCTCTCCCTCTCTCGCTCCTTCTCCTTTGCCCTCTCTCTCTCCAGTTCCCGTGCACGCTCCCTCTCTCTTTCCCGGCCATTGGTGAGAGGAGAGGCGGAGGGAGACGAATCAGAAGATCGCCTCTGCTGCCTTTTCCCCCGTTCTCTCTCCCTCTCTTTCCCTCTGTCGCTTTGTCTGGGGGATTCCTCCCTCTCTCTCTTCCTCTGTCTGTCTCTCTCCCTGGCAGACTCCCTCTCTCGGTTTGGGGCGGCCTCTCTGTCCCGTTCCCTGCTCCTGGCACGCCTGCCTTTCTCCTTCTCGGGGGAGGAGGAGCTTGAGGAGTCGTGTCTCTTCCGCTGGTGCTTCTCCTTCTCTCGTTCCTTGTCTACTCTTCTCCCTCGTTCGGGACTGCTGAGGTGTCTGGGAGATCTCTGGGGGGGGGGTAGATAAGAGAGGTTCTGAGCGCAAACACACTCACTCATGCACACACTCACACTCACGCTCGCACACAAGCACACACACGACTGAAGTTCATCACATATACCGTTTAAGACTTTTTTTCCATGGTTCTAGGAATAAGATATTTCTGTGTTGCATACTTTATGTTGACATCTGCCTCAAGAGAAATTCCATGTACATTTTGTGCTTGGCGAATAAAGTTTCTAATTCTGATCTGAAGATCCCGTGAACAAACAAGAAAAATACAGAATGAATACCTTATTCCCATGTTTTGTTATGATCGCTGGGACACCTAGGAAGTTCAAACTCTGGAAGTTCATGGATACTCAAATCTGGCCCTGGTCGGGCCAGACTGTCTTCACACCTGACTCCCAGGTAAAGGAAGGGCAGAACACCAGCAGTTCGTGGCCTTTCAAGACCATGATTTGAGTAACAGGGTTCTAGTTTGTCACCATTGCAGGGGAGGCTGCAGGGAGTGTTTCCTGCTGCATGCGTTTCACATGCAACGAAAATTGAATTATGCAGTTCGGCCGTAAAAAGAAATTCCTGCGAAGAGGAAACGGGAAGAACATCTCACCTCTCTAACACCCGACCTCGGAGGGCTTTTCCCTTCACGGTCCCACCCTCTCCTGGCAGGGGACTGCCCTTTTCTTCCCTCATCAATGCTCCTGGCTGGCTGGTTCTGCCGCATCTCTCTCAGCGGAGCAGGTGATTGGCTGACAAAAATACATGGACAACAATGCAAGATGACAGATTCCACACAGGAAGTTGTGTTTAAGTTCACCAGAGCAGTGTTCAAAGTGCTGGATTAAGCAACATTTTAAGGCTTTCTATCCAAGGAGTCACTTATCACCTCAGGATCTGAAACTGCAGAAATAATCGCCGTACCGCGGTCATGGGAGGCTTACCGCGGATTTGGGCACGTTACCGTCATGACTGCTCATATTAATATTGACAATGACAAATTCCCTAATATTGATATATTGAACACAGAATAAATATTGTTTCACAACAATCCTTCAATTAATAACTATCATAAATGTCAATGACATTATGAATAATTCAATGAAAACATCTTCCTGCTAACTTCATTGATCCATCCTCTCTGGTAACGTTATCTGTGTCCCACTGCACAGTGCTGCATTAATCCATTATTTGCACATAGCTAACGCAGGTTTGCTTCCTAGCCAACGATCAGACTTCTGATAGGCTAGTTTCAGACTTTGTTACTCACAATAATACGCCCGTATGGTCGCTGTTTTCTGGGAGTATCAAATTGTTAGTGTAATCCAAGGGCCACTGCCAATAAAACATTAAGGGCTCTCTTTTCCGGAAAGCGCATGGCATGCGGCGAACTGTCAGTCAATGGCGTAGCGTATGGCGCACTGGGCGTGGTTCCTGAATTTCGCTATTTTCGGGCCAGAGGCGAAGAGCGCACAGCTCACAGCACGCTGCGCAGGTTGAAAATGGGCTGGGTTATGCTGAATATTTATCAGTGGGTGTGCTTCAGCTGCACCATAGCTAATCAAATTACCTCTTTTCAGTCCTTTTAAGAGCTGTGTGCATTGGACTCGTTTTGACCATGTCGGGCTATCCCGCATCACGTGGTTTAGTGAAAAACGATCAGAACGAGCAGAACATGCCCATTCGATCTTGGTCTGCCGTTTGCAGAACGAGTCCACCCACTGTCAATTTCCGACTACTATGCAATCCTAAAGATGACAAGTCACTAATAGGTTATCTGGACTATGAAAAATAAAAAGCTTTTATCATTTCTTTAGCCTCCAATCAGTCAATAAAATAAATTTAATTAATAAATCATTTATTTTACTCTCCCATTTATCATTTACTGGCTCTTTTTATTTTTCAACTCCTCTCTTTTCCTATTTTCTCGGTCCTAGCATGCGTTTAATCATTTATCCATTTCCAATTTTCCCCATGCAACATATCCCATTTTCCTCGCCACATTTATTAGCGACTTTTATTGCCTTTAGGATTCTGCATTGGAAGACGATAGGTACGTTTTTAGGTACGTTTTTATCGCTTTTTTGTGCAATCATAGTGAATGCATGCACGTTTGTCATTATTCTCATTACAGATGGTGTAAGAAATAATACAGGCTTTTTACAAGAAAAAAGACTTACTTCCCCCTTATTATATTATCAAATGTTGTTTTTTTTTATGTCTGTTTCCGGGACATTTAATTCTTTGTGGGACCGAAAATATCCGTCCAGGGCGTTCTAAATTACTAAACATTATTTGCTTGTGCCATAGACCGTATAATAGCCTAAACGATTAAGCATATGGTAGCAGGCTCTGTTTCAATTATATTACAGTGTTTCACCGCAAATAATAAAATTACACCCATTTACATTTCAGCTGTTTTATAAATTCGTAGCCTACCTTTGCTGTTTTACAGACTACCTTATTCGCACTTGACTGGACTTGATGTGATTTAGGAATTACCCCCCGACGTCAGTTTCGTGCGGCGCATTGCAAACGGGATAAACAGTCTGCATTTCACTCGAATTTACTGATCAAATCCCAAGGATTATCACTGGATATGACTGAAACATAACTTTCCTATAGTTGCATATTGTCAGTTTGCAGTGTCATTTTCTGTACACATATTATGTAAGACACAGTGGTATACGGTATGCAAATGGTGGGTTGAAGGTGGCTACAGGGTGGGATATACAAATATTGTTTCATTTTTCTTTAATGAAGGCACAGCTACCAAAGTTAGGGCTATATCTCCAATAAAACTTAGAGCGCATGTTATATTAGCAATATCATCAAGCTTCAATTTCTTGTTAAAACAGTCTCTTTTTTAACCTCGCTTTCTTCTTCTTCAACATTATCATTCGTCTTCTTTTCGACAGTTTTTTAATCCTCAGTTGTCATGTCTTTTTCGACAGCTAACTAATATTAGATAATTTTGGCTATGGTTTTCACAGATAACTATTGGCTAACGTTTGGATACCGCAGGTGTTACGACTGGTGGGGAAAGCAGATTACAAACGCAAGGATTTGTAAGAGCTGAAGTCTCATATTCTGAAGCTGTGTTTGTGACTGCTGTATACATAATGTATGTGGCAAAACAGGCTATAAAATGTGAAGACCACAATTACTGCTCCCAGAAAAAGTATTCACCGAAAAGTCAACCAATGTTGGGTCTTCGTCAGAATTGGCTATACAAAGTTAGCTGAGCTGTTCCACATTGTGTTCCCATTTTCACAGCACTGAGATTTTTGGAGGGGGGTTAAACCCTGCTACTACCCCACAACAAAGAAACACAAATAGGCCTGGAGCTACCTGTGACCCGAGCCTGAGGACGGACTCCTGCGTCTCTGATGTTTGCTCAGGGTGGGGGATTCGTTTTCACTTCTCTTCCTCTTCCCTTTTTCCTTTGGCCTATCATCCGAAGAGCTGGGAAAGATTCAGAGGCTCTGGGGTGAGTATATGAGGGTCCGGACCCAAGTGTGAACTGAGCTACTGCAGATGCTAATGCAAACCCAGCGGCTAATACAAGCTAGGGGTGGGCAATATACCCATTTGAATATTATTTTGAGCGCAATAACCATCATCACCACCATGTGGTGTATCTTTTTCTTTCAGTCTTTTTATTTAATTATACCTGATGGTCTTGGAAAAAGACCATCAGCAGCAAGGCCTTGCAGCTTCCATGCGATAGACAAAAACATATCACATCACCACATGGAAGCTGTACAACCTTGCTGCTGATTGGCTGTCATCCAATAGATCAGTGGTGAAACATTTTTGGAGGCATTTCACATTGCCTCTGAAGTTTGGATGTTCACTCCTGCATCAGATATAACTAAAGAAAAAAAAGAAGGAGAGAAAAGCAATTCACCATATGGTGGATATGACCGTTACTGCGCTCAGAAAAATATTCAAATGAGTATAGCACCCAGCCCGAACTTGTATTAACCGCTTGGTTCGACAATCACCAAACAATTATATCGCCCAGCCCTAATACAAGCCCAAGAGTTGAGTGTGGGGAAAAAGCTACAAAAAGTTCTGAGGTACACAAGAACCTTTTGCTTTATTCAGACCGGGTAAAAGCAGAGGGTAAAAGTTGGAAAAGGGACCACAGCTCGGAAAGGTGCAACAGCAGGGGGATCAAACCCTCACCCGTGTAGAGGGATTCATATTCGGCTTGAGTTGGCTGCCCTACGGACTGCGCCACACTCCTGGCTTAACCTTTTGTTTGCGGTCACTTTGATGAGACCATTCCCGTGACCACACTAAAGGTCGCTCATTAATGAAGTAATAATTGCAACATCATTTCCACAACATTGCTCAATATAACAACGTGTGAATGGTAGCCCTTTCAATTTAGTCCCTCATTTGTGTGAAATGGGAAAAACAATCGAAAGGTGTCATCACCAAGGATAAAGTCAGATGTGTTAAATGCCAGAGGCTCAATGTTAACCTTCATTTAAAAATTCCAGACTATAAACGCAAATTAATAACAAGTAAAATGTTCACAGGACTGTTTGTTAAAGCGGAAGTTCACAAAAGTGATTAATGTTTTAACTAATATTAATTAATTAATGTTTCTACTCACCCGGAGTGCTATCTAGCCATCCAGACAGTTTCACTGAGATTTGACGAGTTTAAGATATCCGCTGAAGCTCACCCTGATATCACCGATACAACGTACCTCAATGGGACCAATGTTTGTGGCACTCCGTGCTCATTTGCAAAACTACAGCAACGTCTCTTTCAAATATAACAGTTACTCACTATACATTTAAAACTCATCAAACCTCAGCTAAACTATCTGGGTGGATAGATAGCACTGCAGGTAAGTAGAAACACTGCTTAATTTTATTTTAGGGTAAACTGTTCCTTTTAGTATGTTCATGAGAAACACCACCTGTAACACACGCTCACCTTTTTTTCTTCTTCTTTCCAGATTTCTTCTTTTCCCGAGGAGGAGAAGAAGAGGGGCTCTCTGAGCTGAGATGGAAACAAACGGAAAACTATCACCCCACCCCAGCCCAGCCCAGCCCAATAACAATGACCCTGCGCCCTCTATACAGCCTCCGTAACCCTCCTATTATGTCTTGGGTCCATTTGACCCCATTTAGTGTTTGATATCTCCTTTATTTTTCCATCTTGATAATACAGACCCCAATTCCGAAAAATTTGGGACAGTATGTAAAATGCACATAAAAGCAGAAAGCAGTGATTTGTAAATTCTCTTTTACATATATTTAAGTGAAAACAGTACAAAGAAAAGATATTTAATGTTTTGCCTTATGAACTTTATTGATTTTTGTAAATATACACTTATTCCGAATTTGATGCCTGCAACACGTTCCAAAAAAGCTGGAACGGGCAGAAAAAAGACTGGGAAGTTCAAAAAAACACCTGTTTGGAACATTCCACAAGTAAACAGGTGATGCTATCATGACTGGGTATAAAAGGATATCAAAAGACTCTTGATATCTTATTTTCAGGTACTCTCACAAGCGATACTAGAACGTCTCTGCATTTGAATGGTTATCTATGGGAATTGGGGGGTGGGACTAGATTTAGCTATAAATTACGCAGGAACAGTATGGAATACATGGTTGGTAAAATGGCTGTAAGTCATCAAGGGTCTGAGGTATCAAATGAGCCACAAACCATCACTCTGCTGCCAGATATGCAGTAGATATGGATGGATCACTTTAAGTGTTGTTTCTCCTGACTCATTTTCCTATTGAAGTCTATGGAAAAATAAGTCAGGAGAAACAACCCTTAAAGTGATCCATCCATATCTACTGCATATCTGGCAGCAGAGTGATGGTTTGAGGCTTGTTTGATACCGCAGACCCTTGATGACTCACAGCCATTAGACAACCATGGGTCCCATACTATTCCCATGTAATTTACAGCTTAATGTTCCATACAGGTGTTTTTTGAACTTCCAGTCTTTTTTTTGCCCCAGTCCAAACTTTTTTGGAACGTGTTGCAGGCATCAAATTCGGAATTAGCGTATATTTACAAAAATCGATAAAGTTGATAAGGTAAAACATTAAATATCTTTTCTTTGTACCGTTTTCAATTAAATACATGTAAAAGAGAATTTACAAATTGCTTGTGTGAATTTTACATACAATCCCAACTTTTTTGGAATTGGGGTTTGTATATGACTTTTCCTGAAAGCGACAGTGTCAATTTTTCTTTTACAATAGTTGTGTGTTGGTTTAAACTGATGGGGTCAATTTGACCCCAAATATAAAAGTTAAACTCAACATAAGAAGGGTAAAATCCACCCCGCACCTCTCTCTCTTTTTGTTTTTCTTCTTCTTTTTCTTCCGACTCTGCTTGCGGGGAGAGGGGGAGGTGGAGTCCTCAGAATCCTCTACTAATCTGTAAAGGAAGAGAAAGGAAAAATTGTCAGTGAAAGAGCAGATTGACTAGAAACTTGATGTGAGCTCACAGTCACCGATAGAGCAGACTGACTGGATGCTCGATGTGAGATCACACAGTCACCGATAGAGCGGACTGACTGGATGCTCGATGTGAGATCACACAGTCACCAATTGAGCAGACTGACTGGACGCTCGATGTGAGCTCACAGTCACCGATAGAGCGGACTGACTGGATGCTCGATGTGAGATCACACAGTCACCGATAGAGCGGACTGACTGGACGCTCGATGTGAGCTCACAGTCACCGATAGAGCGGACTGACTGGACGCTCGATGTGAGCTCAGTCACCGATAGAGCGGACTGACTGGACGCTCGATGTGAGATCACAGTCACCGATAGAGCGGACTGACTGGACGCTCGATGTGAGCTTACAGTCACCGATAGAGCGGACTGACTGGATGCTCGATGTGAGCTCACAGTCAATGATAGAGCAGACTGACTGGACGCTCAGTGCCTCAGCCACACTCTCGCTGGCTCTCTCCCTACTCCTCTACTCACATATATTTCTGCTGTTTCTGCTGTTCCTGCTGCTGTCGCTCCCACTCCAATTTCTCCTTCTCCCTTTTCTCCTTCTCCCTCTCCTTGCGCTCGGGGTGGAAGGATGAGCCGTCCACATAGTCCGTGGCAATGCCGAACGCCTCCCTCAGTCGGTCGTTCTTCTGCTGGTTGGCAGCCGCCAGGGCGTGAGTCTCCGTCACCCTGCGCAAGGTTCACAAGTTACAGATGGTTCACGGCACGGTCGGGACCAAATGAGCGGAGGTTCAGAGGTACTCACGTAGGCCTGTCAGTGATGGGGGCTGGAGGTTCCTGTTTCTCCTGCAGCATGAGCCGGAAGCTGTTCACCTTCTCTGCAATCTCCTCCGCAGAGTACCTGGTTGTTAAAAAATAACCAAATTCATGGATTAAATGCATTTTTCCCCAGGTAGCAGGGTGGTATAATGGTTAGGGATCTGGGCTTGTAACTCAGAGGCAACACAATTCATTTATAGGCGGGGGCACTGCCCTTGAGCAAAGCTACTTAAACTTAATTGCTTCGGTATAAATGGATTGTATGTAAAACATTAAAAAAAGAAAATGTGCATGTCTGGATTAGTGCTCCTGGTAAAATTAAAATTAAACTGTTCCGTTTCTTGTCATCTTCACATCTTCTTGCCCCCTTTCTATTCCTCATGCACCCCACTTGTCCCCTGTGGATCTCCCTCCCTAACAACGCCCAGGGCCTGGCCCCTCTACGCACGGCCCTTACCCTTGCTCCTCCATCATGTCCTGCAGCTCCGCACATTTGACCTCCAGCTGCCTCTTCCGCTGGTGCTCCAGGATACCAGCGTTAGGCTGCCGGTTGAGCTGGCTCTCCAGCCTCTCCCGGTCCTTCTCATCCCGCTCGTCCCCCCTCTCATCCCTGGTTCGCTTGGCGCGCACGCTGGAGAGGTTGCGCTGGACATAGCCGTTGGTCCCGCTGCCGCGAGGGGTGGTTAGCCCGATGCCGTTGTACATTTCACTCTGAAAGAAAGGGTGCATACGGAACTGCGCTGTAAAATCGGCCGGTGGTGTACTATTCATACTCTATAGACATATGGTTCTATGTGAACAATCTGACATATTTAAACCTTCCGCTTGTTTTACCTTGTAGGTGTAACACTATAACACCACGTATGTTATAAACATGGCCTACTTGCCAACTGGTCACTTCACGCTTCGTATTTAATATCAGTAAACGTCATCCATCCGTAGCTTCTACGTAGCTACAGACATTTTGTAAAACGCACATTGCTGAATAAATACAAATAATAATTATCACGTCTTATTTAGACTGCCACAAGCAAATGCCTACAAACATACTCATAACCTGCATACTAAAGCGCCGTACTAAATTAGCAACTACTAACATAAGTAAATTCCTACTTGATGTCATGCTTTCAGAGCAACAGAATCAGAATAACTTCATTAGCCATCTTAGCCTACAAATTTATAAATTTCATGAGACCAAGAGCAAAACAAAAAAACACTAACTTATATTAGCTAACGTTAATGACACAATCACTGGGCGTTGCTACAGCTAGCTAGCCAGCTTAATAACTTTAATTACGGGTAAATTTGAACGAACTTCAGTTAGCTTTAGCCAGCTAACCACGCTAACGATAACAAAAGCAGGCCTTAAAACTACCTAACCTTAGTCTATTTTGAGACGAAAACCGACGGCAAAAACTTACGATTGCAAACGTTAGCTGTGGCCAAGCAACGCTAAAGTTACACAATAAAGATAGACTAACAATCTTAGCGCGGTAGTTAGCCAATGGCTAAATATGTACAGCGACGCCGAACTAGCAATAAACTGCTACCGGGCCCTGGCCTTTATTCGCCTAACATTAGCTAACTATCGCTCCTGAAGCTTAACGTTACACAATCAACGTCTGTTAAGGCTTATGCGGTTAGAAAGGCCACTAGATAACTTAGCTATGGAAACACACTGGAATCAGCCATTAAAATCTAAAGAGCTGTGTTTAGTTAGCTAATACTGCCTAGCCATGTCTCCTTACTGCAATTATCCTTCGCCCATGTTCTCTCTACTGACTACAGTTGCTTCGGACTATGGCTAGCTACCGAACATTATTTCCATGTGAGTACTAACTAGCTAGCTCACAACGTTCACGTAACTTACCTCTGTTGTCCGCAAACACAGAGAGACGACGAAAAGAAAAAACAATCCAAAATCTTTTTTTTTTTTTATCAAACGCGTTTACAAGGGACAGAAAATGGCCACAACAGGTATAAATACTGACTACACATAAAACCTTAACGTAACGTTAGTCACTGCGCATATCGAATTTTGTATCATGACGTTCTGCGTCACGAAAGGCGCACGCGGTGGTCCCACGAAGTACCGCGGTCAAACTACACTTCCCACAAACCCAAGGAAGTGAGAACGTTGAAACCATAGAGGTTCAAACCTACTTTGAAAATTATAAGCATATCCTTATCACACTGGCTTAAACACATTATTTATATTTAATAAGTAAACTGAATTTTGATGTATGCAAGGAATGTAATGTAAAAGAAAATGTTGAACACATATTGCACTGCACTAATAAAGAGAGGGAAAGATTATGTAATAGGGTGAGAGAGGTTGGACGGGATTTAGGGGGGATAGAGTGGGATGGAATGCCGAAAGTAAGTAGGGCACTATTTTGTTTTCTTAGAGACACAGGATTAGAAAAATGAAGGGGAAATAAATATGTACTGAAATGAACTACACATTCCGGTGCAGTCGGTGGCTCCTTAAATTAAATGTTTGTTTACGTTCTACCATTAAATGCAAAGAAGAATAACCTTGAAATCAGCCCCAAGCTTAAGGAGTATCCAGTGAAGCGACACAGATACTTAATATGTTTATACCTCTTTGTTCCAGTGAAAATAGGAACAGCTGCATTCTGAACCAATTAGATGTTATTTGGTGAAGTATTAGAGCAGTCAGATTACAGTGAGTTACATGTCCAAGATCAGCAGTTCAATGGTGAGAGTTCTAAAGTGTGTATTATGTTGACACTGAAATGACTGCTTCTAGATCCACTCCTTCTACCAATGTAGCACGGCATATATTTTCCAAGCACCACACACACATGTGTGTGTGTGTAATGTTAGTTTGCGTGTTACAAATTCTGTTTTTATTTATAATAGACTTACATATATCACATGCTCAAATAAACTGTGAAAAAGGTGCTGTTAATGGTTTAAACAAATAAACACACATGCAAAACATAAACTGCACATTAATTCATTTATAAATTTGATTGTTTATTATAAAATATTATTCCAGAGATTTTCTTCACATCTCTGCACATTTGAATTGGAAAGGAAGGGTACCCCATTACAGTTGTTGTTCTCTTCAAAAGATTTTGAAATACTGTATTACAAAACATATTAATTGGACTTCAATCCACAGTTTATATTTCATTACAACAATAAATGCTTTTCTGTTATTTACATATCCCAGTAAAGCTTCTTTGTGCATTAAAAATCAAACTAAAGTAATTTGTTAATGAGTTAAACAAGACCAGAATATCAAAATGAGGGAAAATAAGATTTGCCAATGGGAGGCCTGAATTAGGACAGTTCTGTTCCTTGCACAGTTGCACTTTCTGCCACTAGGGCTGTAGCTGGCTGATAATTGGGTAGGAGTTGAAGGAGGGGGACATCTCATCCAATCAACTGCGATGGATTTAGGAGTGACAAGTTCATGGTCCAATCCGCCACTCTTCAGCACCCAATAGGAGTTGTTCTTGAAGAAGTAAGTGTCTCCTAAGAGGTAAATAAACAAGAGTGAGAAAGGTGATGAAAATGAAAGAGAAATGAGAGAGAAAATGTGTTGGAAGAGTGGAGAGAACTGTGGAAACAGTGATGGAGAAAGAATGGAAATAGATACATGGAGTAAAGGGGGGATTGTACAGGGAGACTTTACTGAAGGTTTTCCAAATTCTCACCATCTATCCAGCTCATGATGTCATCGGGGTCAGAGGGAACCCCTCCCCAGAGAGAGGTAGGTCTAGGGTAACCCGCATTCAGGCTCCTCCCTGCCCCCCTCCCTCCTTCATCAAATCTCCAGAACTCCCCTCCACTGAACAGGTAGGTCTTCCCATTATGTGCCCACACAAATGCTGCTCCCACCCTCTCAGATGCTCTCCCGTCCCCTGAGAGTAACCCCCAGTCTGACAGGGGGCGGGGGTACCCAGGGAGAGGGGATGTATCCTTGAAGATCCAGTAGTGGTCACCTGTACAAACAGGTGGATAGAGATATTTACACATAGCATGGCCTCACTGAATATAACTGGCTTCCTCCAAATAAAATGCACACTACATTGAAGCGCTGAATCTAACACTGCTTTCTCTCACCAATAAAGAAAACTATATGGCTGTCACTCTTCCTCTCATAGACGGCATCGATTTTGTGGATTTCGCGGGGCAGCCCGTTCCAGAAGTTCCAAATCAGAGCCGGGGAAAGTGACACCAAAGACCCTGACCGCTGGATCCGCCAGAAATATGGACCTGAGTCATATGCGAACAAAACAAGTTTCATAAGAAAAATCGACAATGAATTACAGATCACCTGGAGTCACATGATTGTATCTAAGAGTCTGCCTCAAGATCGGAGCCCACAGTAAAATATCTGAATTCAAGACAGTTGAATTGTAGGTGGTAGGGATCTAGGTTTCATTAAAGATTTGGTGGCAGTTCCTCTTACCCTTAAAGAAGAACACTTCTCCTCTGATATTGGCCACAGCGTCATAGCCCCCCTCACAGCGATCCAGAAAAGATGGGTCGGGGCTGAGATGGAAAGGAATATACGTGTGAGATAGACTAAAAGAGGGAGGAGTCAATATACTGCCGAAGAACAAAACAACCATCCACCGTATCAGTACTGTCTGTTCACCGTTATTGAAATTGTTTTGACACTAAAGAGGAATAATTCATATTCCAGAGCTATAATGGCCAGTCATACTATGACTGGGCATTCCCAACTGGGAGAAAAGAAATGTATGGAGACATAAATTTGATAAAATAATAATCTGAGAGTTTAGAATTATAAGGTTCTACCTGACATTTTTCAAAACAAATTAACATAGAAATGAGCTTTAAAACCAACACTTATATCTTGAAACTGTACTAGATGTAGATAGAATGCGAAAGCTTTTGAATTTCTTTATTTTTTTAAATAAACATATAATTTCAGCAGTGTTGTAGTACCAACTGTTACAATAATTACATAATTTCGAGTAATAATAAGCCTGTATAAGAGAAGTTCATAAGAGAAGTTCACTGTTTTGTTGGTCTAGGAGATGGAGGATTTGGAGGGCGGGGCAGACTGGGAGTGGCAGGGGAATCTGGAGGTGGAGTAATCAGTCGTCCTCTGTTCCCTGAGAAGGAGAATACAAAGACAGACAATTAGCGAGACAGAAAGAAAACCATAAATAAAGATTAGCGATGATATATCCCCTCACCATAGAGTCTCTGAATGCCTAGCCTGTCATCCTCAGAAAGTGTGAAGCTAGGGATGTCCCCCACTGGGCCCTGGTAATAGGGCCTCATGATTGACGCATCAGAGGACGAATGGGAGAGGCCCAGGGCATGGCCAAACTCATGGGCAGCCACTGTGAAGAGATCAGTACTGCCACGGTCACCTGGGAAACAGGAAGGTGAGCTGTTATTGGAGGGTTTTATAACAGTATACAGGCACAAATATCTGTCAGTCAGGCCTCTGTCTCCTGGGAGATAGGATAACAGCTCAGCTCTCATTCACAAAACAAAAGACGCATTGTTATGGCGGGATCATTGTGATGCGTCCCGACAGCAGCGTATGTCTCCAACTTACTCGGCGAACCGCTGTAACTCCATGTCTCCTCGTCGTCAAAGTGCACGTCCCCGGCGAGGTCAGATCTCCCTGGGAAGAAGGCGTGCGCTAGCGTGCCACCTTTACCGTCAAAGGGGTACCCATCATCATGGAAAGATCGCCTGAAGGACACCCTAATATCCCCTTCCTCTTTTGTCTCTCCACCCACTCCACGCCGCCGGGGAAGGCGCTGGAAATTCAGAGTGGTAACATCGCCCCACACTCTGAGGGCGTAGATCAGAATGAGCTCCACTAATTCAGGGCGAAGAAATGGAGAGTAGGAGAGAGAGGGATAGTTGTCGACACTGAAAAAGAATTAATGACACACAAGATAATAATAATAATAATAATAATAATAATAATAATAATAATAATAATAATAATAATAATAATAATAATAAAAAAACTTTAGCTGTGCTCCAAAATGGAATAGAAAATACAATACATTAAAAATGAGGGTGAAATGCACAGAGTATTCTGGGGGCAATTGTAACAGGGGGCAATTGCAACACCATAGAATTGCACCAATTTGAAACAAGCTAGAGCTGAGATTCTATCCAGCAAGCTAGCTAGTTTCATGTGTTCAGGGTTGGGGGCAATTGTAACAAAAAATTGTTGACCCCTGTTACAATTGCTCCCAGAATACTCTACACATGAACACACTGAACAAGCTCAGATTCACTGCACTCAAAGCTGTTGCTGTGTGCGAAGGAGCTGCTGTGAATGGGAACAGAGGTTTGTCTGAATGAAGGTTCTGTGGTCAGTGCTGTGATGATTCCATCAAAGCCATTTATGAAAGTTGCAAACATCCACAGCAGAATTCCCCCTCCACCCCCAACATCAATGCTAAAGCGTTGTTTGAGCTGCACAGAGCCGAGTCTGTTAGAGGCAGCAAATGAGCGGAAGTAGAGGAACAGTGGCTCACACGCACCTCCAGGTAAGTTCAGTCTTATCCCACTGCAGCCCTGACAAAGCATATCTCCTTTTTCTCCTCTTTTTGCGCAAGTCTCCCGTTCCAACAATGTCAGGGAGGGAACATCGGGGTGTAGACATCAGAAAAAGCGTGGCTGAGTCTGAAACAGGAGCAGACAGGTACAGGTGTGTCAGTTTTATTCTGTGGCATATGAGAGTTGCCCGCAGTAAAACAGGTAATGTAACAGAGAGGTGTGATTGTAACAGACAGGTGATGTAACAGAGACTGATAGGAGTGATTGTAACAGACAGGTGATGTAACAGAGACTGATAGGAGTAATTGTAACACACAAGTGATGTAACAGAGACTGATAGGAGTAATTGTAACACACAAGTGATGTAACAGAGACTGTAATAGGAGTGATTGCGACAGACAGGTAATGTAACAGAGACTGATAGAACTGTGTTACATTACCTGTCTGTCACAATCACTCCTATAACAGTCTCTGTTACATTACCTGTCTGTCACAGTCCAACAGAGACTGTTATAAGAGTGATTGCGACAGACAGGTAATGTAACAGAGACTGTTATAAGAGTGATTGCGACAGACAGGTAATGTAACAGAGACTGTTATAGGAGTGATCGTGACAGACAGGTAATGTAATAAACACTGTGATAGGAGTGATTGTAACAGAAAGGTGATGTAACAAAGACTTTTATAGGAGTGATTATGACAGACAGGTGATGTAACAGACTGTGAAAAGTGTGATTGTGACAGACAGGTGATATAATAGAGGCTGTGATGGGTGAGTTACCCAGCTCCCCCGTTTCATTCAGTCCAGCGAATCTCTGCATCTGTCGGAGAGCCCTGTTAATCCCCTCCTTCGTCTGAAGCAGGCCTGTCCGCGGGTCAGGGGGTAGCAGGTACCCATACCGGGTTAGCCAGTCCTGAGAAAGGCATCGTGGATAGGTTAATTTAGTACAGAATACAAAGAGTATTCGTTCAATTTTACATTTGTAATGATTTAGAGCCACCCTTCTTGGACTGAATGTTCTACTTAACATGCAGGCTATCGAGGTTGATCCAGGACACTATACAGGCTGTGCTCCTGTGACACAGACAGCATTCATAACACTTGGTCAACAGTGTGCTTTGTGACTCCCAACATCATTCACTTCTGCCACTTCCAGATGCTATACATGAAATTGGGACAATATCATATAACTAGGGGAAGTCTATATTGCAATATCTTGATATCCAGTAACATTACACCTAGTTTTTCTAATATGTAATATAATATATTTGAACTCATCTTTATGTTGACATATTCTCCAATTGTTTATACACTAATATGTAGTTATTTGAGTACCATTCCATAAGTTAATAGAATATAGATATTTATTGCATGCACTCATATTAGCAGGACTTTTCTGTGTAGAACTGTCTATCTGTACCTATTTACTGAGGTGACTGGCAATATAATAAACATATTGATGGCTCTAAAGACATCAATGGAAAAAGTGTTCCAAGGCTATATAACATTTGTGCATATTTATCAGTGATTTTGAGCGTCCAATAGATTAAATATTTGATTACTATAACATAAACAGATGGTTACACAGGTTTAAATTTTAAAAGCGACCATTTCTCAGAGACCATTCTAATGTATGTCCGAAAGGTTATTGTAAAAATACCTTGGGCATTTAAAAACTGGTTTATAAAGAACAGGCGTAAACCTGAAAGTTGCATGCACCATTTGGAAAATATTACCTGATGAACAGACACGACTGAATACATCAGGTTGAGGTATGAAATCTTAATAGGTGAGATACGTGCATTTTCTTTGTGAAAGACCATAATACATGAACACTGGACGAGTAGACATGGCAAAAACACATACACACATGATCTGGATTGCACAGACCCAGAGCTAATAGCACGCTTCCACTTCCTCCAACAGCAGGGGATTGCCGTGAAGAATGTATAAATAACTGTGTTTACAGTGCATTCAATGCATAGTGCATACTTGCCTCGGCTCCAATACGCAATGAGTGGTAAACACATCATGTACAGTAGGTTATGCATCACTTTCCAATGTAATTCAAAACAAAGGGGCTACAATAAAGTATGATTATAGTAGTATGAGTAAAGTATGTTTAAAGCAGGCTACGGTGCTCCTTACACTTTCAATATCCAATCTTAATTTATTCTACTATTTTAATATGGTTGCAGGGTCTGGGGCTATATGGCTTACCTAAGATTGTATATATTATATATTACCAAGATAGAGAGAAAAAATAGGCCTACAGAGGGGGAAATTGAGTATGTTCAGGAATATTAACTCTGAATGGTCCATAACACGCCTACCCACAATACGTGGGATATGGTAAGACCAAAAGCCGTGCATTTGAGAAAAAAATATTTTTTACGCGATTAATTTTCATCCCAACTTCTGTCAACAACCTGTCATCACATAATTTTATTCTCCCAACCCATTTGTTTTTCTTATGTTTTTCATACATTTTCGTGAAAGCAAAATTTACGCATCACAATTATTCACGGTAAAACAACGTTTCGTGTGCCAATTAAATACAACTGGAACTATAGCTTCGCGGCTGAACAAACGATTTCAGAGAATAACTGTTACTATCTGTTTTTACGATATGTTTTTAGTTTCAGCCTACTTGTTTTTCGCCGTAGGCTACTGTAAGGGTAGATTAATATACTCACCACACTTCGGGAGTACTGGTCCGCCACTGGTGCGCAGAGTCCCACGGAGACGCATAGAAGCACGGTACCAGTTACACAGATCCCCTGGTAACTCATTCTAAATCAGTAACTACAAACGGACTGTCAGTGGCAGTCATACGCAATCCAGTTACCACAAACGCGCACAGAGACACCGTGAAACTGAAAGACAACCATTGATCTCGCACGTAACCTAACACATTCCTTGTGCAGCCTCCGCACCGTGCGTATTGTGACCGTGTTTTAAAAAGCGCGTAATCATTTCCGATATCCTGTTCACCAATTTAGGTACTATCACCCCATTAACTGCAAAGTAGCCTGAATTTAATCAGTAACAAACTTAATTCATTTATGCAATTTTTTCTCTCGACCGTCTTGTTATTATTTTTCTTGCTTCTCCCTGAGGACTAGGCAGGGCAAGGACCAAACGATCAATATAATAGGAGGGCACTTAGTGGAAACCTCTCTCTCTCGCACACACAAACAAACACACACACACACACACACACACACACACACACACACACACACACACACACACACACACACACACACACACACACACACACGCTCTCCTTCCTTGTGAAAAAAGAGCACAAATCTGGATATACACTTCATACATCTGGGAGAAGCAAGGCTTGTTTGGGTGATCAGTGTAACCCGTTCCTGTATAAACTATGAACTATGTAAACTAAAAAATTGGCCGTTTTCTTTGGAGTAAATGCCTGGCGTGTGGGCTAAAGCTATTCAGCACACACTACATTGCATGTCCTCAATCCAGCATTGAGGACAGCACTACAAGGTAATATGAGGTGAGGTGAGGCTCTCAAAAGAGGCTCTCAAAGCTAAAATAATGAAGGAATAAAAAACAAAACAAAATTAGAATAAAGAATAAATAAATAGAGTGAATTATGATAATTCACAGGTTTTCTAGGTCTGTGCTTTAGGCATTGACAAGTAGTATGTGCATGGTTCTCACCTTGTTGATCTCCAGTACCTTCAAACTGCACTATTCTACCCACTTAACTGTGGAGGTTTGACCTTCCGGTCCCTATGTTTAACCTAGCTTTTTTGTTGAGGAAATGGGCCCACAGGCACATTAATTTAAATATGTCAGGGTGGTCAGTTTGTGTAGCTTCTGAGGTATGAAGCAGCTTGACATACAAGAAAACTTCCTGGAGTGCCTGTGGCATTCATCAAACCCATCTGCTGAGTGCCAAACAAATGGAGGATGGGTATGAATCTTTTATGGCTGTTGTAGGTCGTGAACTAACCACAGAAATGGAAACGTAAATGTAATATACTGCAATATATTGTACGTAGAGTCTATGCATGTTTTTTAAAATATACAATAAGTACATTTTATAGCAGTATATTTTAAAACATATTACAAAATCTGAAAGTGCCAATAACTAGTCTGCCCAAATACTGTTAAGTGTTGCAGTACATTCAATACATTCATAATACATTTTTTATATACTGCAATCCATAGGGGTCGAGCAAATTTTAAGTCAAAGACACAATGTTCACACTGCACACATGATGCCTGTAATCTTGCTAAGGTGAGCTGTCTATTCATACCCTTTGCTTCATCCATGATTCATCATTTAGAACCCAAATGATGTCACCTGAAGTCTATAATTTCATCAACTAAAAATGTAAACTTTCCTGTGGCATAAAAAATTATTGGCCATATAACACAGAAGAGGAAAAGCATGAGGATGAAATCACAAGCTATCTAACAACTTATTTGACTGATTTTAAGTCCTGGTATGTAAATATGGGGGCATTCATTCATCATCACACACAGAGCTATTTCTGACATAATGTGGCCTTGAATATCACCAGCAATAGACAGTAGATGAATAACAATTAGCAGATAATTACCATTGTAATTACGTAATGTCAATTATGGTATTATAGTGAGACTGAAAACCAGCACACATGTTTTTTTTAGGGGGGGTGGGGGGGTGGGGGGCAGGAAAGCTTGGAAAATGCTACTGTATACAATTTTATAAACATGAAATGCAAACTTATTAAGTCCAGAATGTAACAGTCAAACCGCCCTTAATCTCCTTCTACCCATTCTTCTTTCTTTCTTTCAAAAATAAAAGACTGGCGCAGGTTTTGGATCAGAGATAAGGGATGAATGACTGAATTGAAAACTGGAAGGACAGAGGAGATGTGAGGCAAACAAGTGCGTGAGATAGAGTGCTAATTTTAGAGGGGTAGGGGGTGGTGACTGCCTCCATATTGGTTGTGGCTCACAGAGGCCATTTCAAGCTTTCAGTGAATAATGAATTGCACAGGAAACCCCCACTATGAAAGAAAATAAGTATAGCATTGTCTGAATAAAAATACCAAGAGGATGTTTATGACGAGGTTAAGGGGTAATAGAGAGTATGAACAAATGAAACAAGAGTTGTGTGAGAATGAAAAATGCAGGAACCACAATGCATTTTTACACAGATTAAGTCATGATAACAGACACATTTACTAAATATTTGATTGCAAAGCTGTTTTGTTTTTGATGTAATTTAAAAAAATAAACTACCTTCTTGATTCCTTTATACCAATTCTCTGGCTGGCCACATCCAAAAATGTTTAAAAAAAACCTGTACTGTGTTCTAGGTTTAGGGATAAAAAAAAAACATGGGGAATTTCAGAGGTACAAATTGGTAATAACATGTTAACACTTGACACTTGACACTTGAACAATTGTTTTTGCAGTCTGCTTTCACTTCACATGACTAATTTTTATGTTGATAATGATGCTATTGAGGGTGACACATCGGTGCAGCGGGTAGCACCATCGCCTCACAGCAAGAAGGTACCGAGTTTCAGTCTGTGTGGAGCTTGCATGTTCTCCCCATGTCCGTGTGGTACTCCGGTTTCATCCCACAGTTCAAATACTTTTTTTTTTATTAACAAAAAAATGTATTGGCACAAACCAGTGCATAATACAACACATCCAACACAATCCTTTACATAACCAAGCGTATACAACGCAACAATAATCCCAGAGATACCCCACTCCAACCTCCCTAACACAACATGCAAAATAAGCACTACTTATCAACAAATAACCACACAATACACACACAATGAGTGAGAGTCAGCTTGACACGGGCCAGAACCGGGAACACGTATGCAAAGTGCAAGAGCAATGGCAGCAGCATCGCTCTAATGGCCATCACTCTTCCTGAGAGAGACAGCCGTTGGCATGCCCACCGCCCCAGACACACACGGACTACAGACAGCCAAGCGTACCCAATAAGCCTATTTGACTATTACGTCAACCATAAACAACGCAGTGCACTCTGGGATCGATAGGGGGGTCATTTCAGATTGTCAGCCTAGCTACTCTACAGGTTGCGCCACTAAGACACACTTCAGGAAAGCATACTTCGGCTTATAGTAGGCTACACTTGGCTTATAGTACACTCCATGTACTTCGGCTTATAGCCTACTAAAATAAATAAATAAACAAATGATAATAATAAAAAATACTTCAGTTTATACTTATAAAAAAAATAACCTACTAAAAATAGTGAACTAACATAGTTAGTAGGCATAGTGTAAGCCACTTGAGCTCTGTGGATATCTAAGTTAACATGAGCTGCAAAGTAAAAAGGGGGTGATCCCAAACGCGCTACAAGCCGGCTATATAAACAAGGAACTATAGGTGCTCAACAGAAGGACCAGTGAATAGAAAGAATACCAAACCCGGACTACTTCGCTAGGACTAACCCGAGATAAGGAGGACTGGAGCACACAGAGCTCAGAGCAAAACAAAATATTTTAATGCGACTGACGTTTCGACGTCAACGACGTCTTCTTCAGAGTCAAATGGAAATACAGACAATGCACCGGGAGGTATATAAATACCCTCCCATCAATTACACAAAGTAAGGTGCGCATGTGTAGGACTAATATATCTCGTCATCAATACCACATACATAATGTTATCTTCTTTAACAGGGTAAAGAGAAGACCGACAAATTTCATAGGTAAATAAACTGAATAATTGTCTATTGTGAACATGGCATAAAACAAAATACAATGAAAATCAAAAAGCCTGTACACAAGTTACAAAAAACATGAAAGATTCAACGACTCATTTAACCCATTAGGTTCCACACTATTGAGTGTATGTATCCAGTACGCCTCTCTGCGGAGCAGTTGCTTAATAATATCTCCGCCTCTGGATGATAAAGTGACTCTCTCAATACCCCAAAATTTTAAAGAAGAGACAGAACCATGATTGGCTTCAGCGTAATGTCGCGCAATTGCATAGTCCATATTCTTGGACCGGATCGCTGAACATAAGACCGCGATCCGGTCCAAGAATATGGACTATGCAATTGCGCGACATTACGCTGAAGCCAATCATGGTTCTGTCTCTTCTTTAAAATTTTGGGGTATTGAGAGAGTCACTTTATCATCCAGAGGCGGAGATATTATTTATTTACCTATGACATTTGTCGGTCTTCTCTTTACCCTGTTAAAGAAGATAACATTATGTATGTGGTATTGATGACGAGATATATTAGTCCTACACATGCGCACCTTACTTTGTGTAATTGATGGGAGGGTATTTATATACCTCCCGGTGCATTGTCTGTATTTCCATTTGACTCTGAAGAAGACGTCGTTGACGTCGAAACGTCAGTCGCATGAAAATATTTTGTTTTGCTCTGAGCTCTGTGTGCTCCAGTCCTCCTTATCTCGGTTTAGTCCTAGCGAAGTAGTCCGGGTTTGATATTCTTTATATTAACATGAGCTGCTTTTGAGTTTTATTAACTAAACATTGGCCTGTTTAGTCCCAAAGTTATCATAGCCATAAGCTACCTATGTGTAGCCTACATTTTTTTATTAGATTTTTTAAAGGGTTTCCACACTGTTATTGTTTTGAAAGCTCCGCGCTGATGGCTATGATGCAGGCTTGGCAAAGACCAGTAGCCTATGCAGTAACAGCATAGCCTTTTTCTTTTTTTTGTTTTCAAAGAGGGTAACTATTTCCTGATATAATTGCTGACTTGTGGCGAAAGTACCAATGTGGTAACAGATTTCTCTAACATCTGTCCGAGAAGTCAGGGATTTTTCACAGTAAAAAGAAAGAAGAAATTGTGAGGCAGCTAACCTTGTCATACGGTCTATGGTTGACGTAATAGTGAAATAGGGCTATTAATAGTGAAATAGGGCTAGTAATAGTGAAATAGGGCTATTAATAGTGAAATAGGGCTATTGCTTATGGTACTCTCCTGAGGGAAGAATCACACCCCCAATATTTTTAAGCTCCTCTGGCACTGACTAAATCCCCTACAATCAGCAGCCCCTTCACTCCAGTGATCACAAAACAGGACAGAAGACTTACCCATATTAACTTTAGACCCTGTACCAGCCACAAACTGGTCATCCAGGAGCCGAACATGCCTCAACGAAGCAGCCGACAACACAAACAACGTTGTATCATTGGCGTATTACTGAATCTTAAGTCATTCACTGGCAGTTCAAGGGATCAGCACCTTGTCAATCCCAGGGTCTATAAACAAGATATAAAGCAATGGCGAGAGCAGGCACCCCCGCCGCACCCCACCAGCCTGCTCCACTGCCCTGCTCAGGAAAGCGTTCACACACACGCAGCTGTACACCTGCCTGTAAAGGAGCCAGCTCAAGAACCAAGGATAAAAACCCAGGCGCTCCAGAACCCCGACCAAAACATCATGCTGCACCTGGTCAAACGCCTTCTCCTGGTCAATACTGACCAGGGCCAGCAGCAAGTTCCTGTCTTCTGCCCAGTCCAACATGTCACAGGTCAGCAGCAGGTTCTGGTTCTGCACGTCTGGACGTCTGCACGTCTGGTTCTGTCTCACCAACCTGCCCATCACCCGTTTCAGGCAGAGGGTGAACACCTTTGCCAGAATCTTATAGTCGGTGGTGAGAAAGGTTAGCGGTCACCAGTTCTTCAGGTCTGTCCTGTTCCCTGATTTAAACACTCCCTAGAGTCAGGACACCCTTTCTCATGGAGTCTGCTATGGTCCCCTTCTTCAAGAGGACCATGTAGACCTCCAAGAGGTCAGGGCCTAACTCCTGTCAGCTCCACCAGAGACAGAGCCTGAACCTCCTCCTCCCCCAACCTAGTCTCAATACAGTCCAGAAGGATCATCTGGATTTCAGGGTCACAGTAATGCTTGCTAAAGAGGTCTGCATAAAAGGTCTCTACCATGACTAACATTTGCTGCACATCTGTAACAAGCTAAGCTCCCAACACCCTCCAGACTATGCATAGTAGAGCTATTAAGTCTCGCCTTTGCAGCCTGTAAAAAATAGACCAAAGGCTTCTCCCCCCTCCTCCAGCTCCCAAACACATGCCTGAAAAGCTAAAGACCGCACCCTTCCCTCAAGAAGCCCCCTGATGTGGTCCTTCACTCCCACAAAAAAAAGCCCAATCGACTGCTATCCCCGCATTAAGCTGGCCATGAAGATGGGCTAGAGAGCTTGTCCACTTCTGCAATTCTGCTCGATCCTGCCTCCATACTGAGAGGCTATGTCTCTGGAAAAATTCATGAAAGCGAACCATAGCTGCCTCCCATCATTCCACCACAGAGGGGTAGAACAGCAACACGGCCCGCACTGTTGGGTAAAAGTCAACAAAGCCCGCCTTAAATTTACCAGAACCTAGGTGCAACACATTGAGGTGTCAAAACCCTGGACCCCAGGTCCGACCGTTCATTTAAAGGACATCTGAACCACATCGTAGTCAGACATCCCAGCGGGGAGGAGTGAACATTTCCGGCCCTTTTGTTCCTTCTCCACAAAAAAGTAGTCCTGCCGGCTAGCGCGCACCCCGAGAATTACGCCACGTGTGACCTGCCTCCCCTGGGTGCACCACGCGGAACACATCTACCAGAGAAAACTCTGTTATCAGACTAGCAAGTACTTTTGCTGCATGATCCACCTCCCTAGTGCCCGATTCAGTGCCCCCATTTCTCTCAAACCTGTCTAGGGAGACATTAAAATCCCCCCCCAGGATAACAGACCGGATCGTGGAGAGACACCCAGACAGCTCCCCAAGCACCTCCTGCCGTCTCGCTCTTTGTGCTGGTGCATAGACATTGATCAATCTAAACTTAAAGGAATCCAAACTAAAATCCACCATCAGCACCTTAAATAAAATCCCCACCCCATTCAAGTATACATTCCCTACCGACTATCTCGAGGGCCCCCACACCCACTCCTGGGAAAAGGCAGTGGTGTCTCCCTCATCCTTCAGGGGGACGTCCTGCAAGAGAACAACATCCCCCCACATCGCAGACAAGGAAAACACTGCAGCCCTCTTCAGGGGATCTGTAAGACCCTGTACATTGATAGTAACTATGGAGAACTCTATTAATATATAACACATAACCACAATCATTACACACAGGACATCAAACTTCCCTATCCTCTCCAGTGCCTCTAGCTCTCCCCAAGTGTGGGGCCATCCCCATGGCCATCCATGTTCCACCCTTCCAAAAGACCAGAAGGAAAACCGCCTCCATCTCCATCTCTGTGTCAGATGGATCCCCCACAAAGAATAATACATAATAATAATACATTCAGTTTTTATAGCGCTTTTCTAAATACTCTAAGCGCTTTACAGTTTAAAATTACACACACAGTAAAATCACTTAATAGGTAATTAATAAAATAAATAAAATAATAAAAAATAAATAAATAAATAAGACAGATAAAAAAGAAGGAGTATAATTTAAAATTTGAGTCATGGGATAGAGGGGAGGATGTTTAACAGGGGAAAGCCAGTTTGAAGAGGTGGGTCTTGAGAGCCTGTTTGAAGGATGGTAGGGTGGTTGCCTGACGGATGTGGATGGGGAGGGCATTCCAGAGGGAGTTAATCAACCTGAGTGGTTAATCAACCTGATCTGAGGCCCGGACTTTGCCATCTTTGGGCAGTCCACCTCTCCCGATGGAGCACGCTTCCTAGCACGCTTCCTAGCTGAGACCATAGCCCAGTCCGCAACTCCCTCTTGCAGTGGACTGTCTGACCATGACAGAGGAGTCCCCAAGTCTGCTGAGGTCAGAGAGCTACACCCTCCTCCGAAGCAGTCGACTCCCCACCTGGGACTAACGGGGAGAAAAGCTCTTGTGAACCCCCTGCCGATACGGAGTCCCCCGAAACAGAGACCGATGATCCCCCTGGAGATGGGGACACTGCCCTCACTGGAGCTGGAGCACAAGCAGCACCAGCCTCTACACCCAAAAGCCACCCAACGGCCTAAGCCCAATCACCTGAACAAAACCTGCCCCAGCAGCAATGCCAGGTGTAGGAGCAGGCCTCGGAACAACAGTAACAGATTCAGAACCAGGTGCCAGAACAGGTACGGGTACATGAGCAGCAGCAGACACCAATGCTGAAGCTGGAGCAGGAAATGTATCTGAAGCAGGTGTGGGAGCGTGATTAGGTCCATGAGCACGGGCAGATTTGGGTGTATGCACAGGATCAGGAGCAAGCTTGGGAACAGGAACAAGTTCAGGAGCAGGGTTGGGAACAGGAACAGTTTCAGGAGCAGGTTTGGGAACAGCAACATATTTAGAAGCAGGATTGGGAACAGGAACAAGTTCAGAAGCAGGCTTGGGAACAGGAACAAGTTCAGGAGCAGGCTTGGGAACAGGAACAAGTTCAGGAGCAGGGTTGGTAACAGGAACAAAATCAGGAGCCAGGACAGCACCAGGAGCGGGACCTGGTAAAGGAGCAGGTCCAACAGCATGATCGGCTGTGGAGGTCGACACCACCACCAACACTCCAGGGTGCGCCATTCCCCCTGGTGGCCCTACATACACCCCAATCCACAAAATCTGGCCGAACCAACGTTGCATATGATTTCTGTCTTTCAGGGCATGCAAGAAAGAGGTGCTGCACCTGGTCAAACACAGTAGCCCTACAGGTTTTTGGGGCCGTGCAATCTTTCGTTACATAGACAATGTCTGCCACTCTTGATAGACAATGTCTGCCACTCTTAAGATGGCCAAATAGTCCCCAACGCCGACAGTAAATTAGCTGTCCCAGATAGGTTAAGTACCCCTATCAGGCGCAATTGAAAAAACCTCAGGTGGGTGTACATACCTTCCTACTTCCAGGGGATCCTGTTTAAAACGCACCATGAAAGGGCACTTCCCATTCCAGAACCCAAATTTGTCTTTTAGTTTCACCCCTTCCCTTACATCTACACAAAAACATAAGAAAAACAAACAATATGTTCTTCTTGCACAAAAGGATTATACAGGCTGAAAATTAAATAGATAAACTAGTTGTCTGGGAAGTAGTGTCAATGCAACAGGTAGCTAGTTAGTTGTACAAGAGAAACATGTTTGTGACACAATACCCTACTAGTACCTAGTACTAGTACTTTACATAGCTTATGTGTTTATGGTATCACTAAAACACAAATTCACGAAATAACACTTCAGTGTTTAAATGTTTGCAGATTTCAAGCTGTCCATCTACTATTGGACGTATGTACCCAGCTTGCTTTCTAGCACCAAAAAAAAACTACACACATTGGGCTTAACTATATTCATGAGAATACAGGTTCATTACTGCATTTAGAAAAAAGTAAAATTAGCGCAGCAAAACATCAATACAGCAGGTATAGCTATAAAATACAGTACCTCTACAGAATTACATTATATTACATTACAATCATTTAGCAGATGCTCTTACCAGAGATGAACAGTAGTGGAGAACATAAGTGTTAAGTTAGAATGAGAATGAGAATGAGAGTTAGTCAGAATGAGACTACAACAGATATATCAGTGACTCTGAAATCATTGATTTCAAGTTGCCATCTGCAGTTCCTTCTCTTCTCCAAAATTACATCATTTCCCAGAAATCTCTGGGCCTTTTTCATATTTGAAGAAACATATGAATACCACAGTACTGCACATAACACAAATTCCATCTGGCATGTTCAGAAAAACGTTCTAGAGACACTGATATTAGATACACAATGTTAAATAAAGTAGCAGCAACAATGTATTGTGAGTGAACATAGCTCACTCAAAAACCAACACGTAAGCAGGTATGTTAATTTAAACAGCCTGATCGGCTGTGGAGGTCGACACCACCACCAACACTCCAGGGTGCGCCATTCCCCCTGGTGGCCCTACATACACCCCAATCCACAAAATCTGGCCGAACCAACGTTGCATATGATTTCTGTCTTTCAGGGCATGCAAGAAAGAGGTGCTGCACCTGGTCAAACACAGTAGCCCTACAGGTTTTTGGGGCCGTGCAATCTTTCGTTACATAGACAATGTCTGCCACTCTTGATAGACAATGTCTGCCACTCTTAAGATGGCCAAATAGTCCCCAACGCCGACAGTAAATTAGCTGTCCCAGATAGGTTAAGTACCCCTATCAGGCGCAATTGAAAAAACCTCAGGTGGGTGTACATACCTTCCTACTTCCAGGGGATCCTGTTTAAAACGCACCATGTTAATTTAAACAGCCTTTAAGCCTACAAGCAATAGTGCACTGTGGGTTTTTGTGATTTTATTATGTAAAAAATAGTAATAAAAGCAGAAATAAGAAAAGGAGAAAAGGAGATAAAAAAGCGGAAATAAGAAAAGGAGAACAAAACAAGCTTATTTTAGGGAGTTTCTGGGTGGCTCATCCTGTTAAGGGCCCCACAGTGTGGTATCAAACCTGAATGTTTAATGAATCAGGCCAAGTCAGAACGCAGTTACAAGTGCATGTATTATCACAGGAATGACCACAACACTTCCGGATCATCACATAAGTATCAGGACTAATAGCAGCACAGCTAGAGTCCAGTAGGTGACCCCCTAAGTGCTAACCAATACCGTAACATCTTCCCTTTTCTTACGACAGGACACATATCAATATCAACATACGACAGGACACACATCAATATCAACATACGACAGGACACATATCAATATCAACATACGACAGGACACATATCAATATCAACATACGACAGGACACATATCAATATCAACATACGACAGGACACACATCAATATCAACATACGACAGGACACATATCAATATCAACATACGACAGGACACATATCAATATCAACATACGACAGGACACATATCAATATCAACATACGACAGGACACATATCAATATCAACATACGACAGGACACATATCAATATCAACATATGCATCTAGTCAACAATCCTGAAATGCTACAGCTCAGAGGGAAACACACTCAGTGTAATGAATTTTACCATAATAAACTTGTTTCACAGTTATTTTTCTATTTATCTTTATTTCAAACTAACAAAAGAAAGGTGCGGTCGGTGGCGGACGGTGAACTGTTCAAGTCAAGTCAAGTTTATTTGTATAGCACATTTTCATACACAAGGCAACTCAAAGTGCTTTACATAAGACATAGAAGACATTATATAAAAAGTAAATTAGAATTGAACAGTGTTAATAAGACGTTAAAACAGTTATAATAAAACGCAATACTGGTTGGGCCCACAAAACAAATACCCCAACAAACACTCCTACCACAAACAGCCTGCTACCTGCCATCTGCTACGCACCGTACAACCTCTCTCTCTGGGTGATAATATACCTGCCAGCTCCGCTGCAGGACTTTTGTAAAAATATTAGCCCATGGGTGGGAGCAGCATACAGCCTCCACAGTTTGAATCACTCCACAGAGTGACGGACCCGTCGGTCACTAATCAAACTTTTAAGTTGAGCGCACTGCGGCCTCAAGTTGAGCGCACTACGGCCTCTTTTTACATATTAGCCCATGGGTGGGAGCAGCATACAGCCTCCACAGTTTGAATCACTCCACAGAGTGACGGACCCGTCGGTCACTAATCAAACTTTTAATCAAACTTTTAAGTTGCCTCAAGTTGAGCGCACTTTCTTTGCCCAACTTTATAGAGGACTTTTTAAGTGCTCAACAGATAACAGGCAACAACTGAACATCAGATAACAGTATTTATCGAAGTATATGCGGTGCAGAAAAAGAAGGAATAAAAAATATATATATATATTTAAAAAAAGAGATAAAAAATAAATAAAAGATAAAACAGATTTAAAGGATAAATAAGCTTAAAAATAAATAAATTAGAAAAGAATAAAAGAAAAGATAGAAGTGCCTCTGTCTTTTTGATAGGCAGACATGAGCTAATGGAACACTCTAATCAGATATGTTAGGTACACAGGGAGATAAATAAAACAAGAAACAATAGAGTTAAAAATACCGGCTGGGCTTAATAAAAGTACAATAAAATGCAGTACAATGCAGCAAAATTTCAGTCAAAGGCCCGTGAGAAGAGCAAAGTTTTCAGACCAGATTTAAAAGACATAATACAAGCGGCATGTCTAAGGTCGTAGGGTAGTAGGTTCCAGCTATGGGTAGCGTAAAAACTAAAGGCTGCCTCCCCATTTTTTGTTTTAACCTTAGGCACAATGAGCTGATCCGATCCCAAAGATCTAAGAGATCTGTTTGGTTTATATGGCCTGAGCATTTCCAAGATGTATTTTGGTCCTAAGCTGTTGAGTGATTTATAAACTATTAGCATCACTTTGAAATCTATTCTATAGCAGACTGGAAGCCAGTGTAATGATCTAAGGATTGGAGTAATGTGTGCATTTCTTTTAGTCCTTGTAAGAAGCCTGGCAGCAGCGTTTTGAATAAGTTGGAGCCGTTTAATTGACTTTTTTGAGAGACCAGTGAAGAGAGCATTACAGTAATCAACCCTACTTGAAATGAAGGCATGAATGAGGGTTTCTATGTCTTGTTTAGACATAAAGCCTCTGACACTTGCTATATTCTTAAGATGATAAAAGGCGGATTTGGTTATAGACTTGACATGGTTATCAAAGTTGAGATCAGAGTCAATGAGTACACCTAGGTTTCTGGCCTGCATGGTTGTTCGTAAACCAAGAGTGTCAAGGTGGAGAGCTATTTTTTGTCTCGGTTCTTTGCTCCCGAAAACAATAATTTCGGTTTTGTCTTTGTTTAGCTGGAGAAAGTTTTGACACATCCAGCTGTTAACTTGCTTTAAGCATTGGTGTAGAGAGTCAATAGGGTTGTAGTCGTCAGGATTAAATGACAGGTAAATTTGTGTGTCATCCGCATAGCTGTGGTATGACATTTGGTACCTTTGAAAGATTTGACCGAGGGGGAGCATATATAAGTTAAACAATAGAGGACCGAGGATGGAACCTTGGGGGACCCCGGAGGTCAGAGTAGTCCGTTCTGATTGGTAGTTATTAATGGTTACAAAGTAATCTCTATCTTGTAGGTAAGATTTGAACCAGTTTAAAGCTGTGCCCGAGAGCCCGATCCAATGATGTAGTCTGTCAATGAGTATTTGATGATCTATAGTATCAAAGTCTGCACTGAGATACAACAGAACAAGAACAGAGATTTTACCTGAGTCACTGTTTACGTGAATGTCATTTAAAACTTTGATGAGTGCCGTTTCTGTGCAGTGATGGGGTCTAAAACCAGACTGAAAAGTGTCAAAAAGGCAGTTTTGGTTTAAAAAATAGTTAAGTTGATTAGAATGAGCAATGAACGGGCAGGTTACATGTACAGTCTATTAGGTGGCCGGAGGGGGCGACCATAGCAAGAGCAGACAGTGGATGTCTGTGGACCTACTGATGAACCATGGCTGCTGGGGTACCTGGGGGGGAAAAGGGGCTGGGGTTGTGGTGTCTGCGGGTATGGGGGCTGCTAGGGAAAGTGCTCTGATAGTGGGACGGGATCCCCTGTGACCTCTCTTATTCCTGTTCTGATAACAAATAGAACTGCCAAAGTGTCTTCAGTCAACACTGCTAACTTATCTAGTCTGATACCTGTTCCTCGACAACTAGAATCTGCTTCAGAGAATGTTTTTAGTACAACGTACATTAAACTTAACTTTATTAAATATCAGGTCCCTGGCAGGCAAATCACTCCCAATTTCATATTTATCAGTGAGACTCGAGTACTAAAGAAAGGAGGTAGAGTAGCCACTATGTTTAATAATGTTTATCAATGCATACAGTTGTCATATGGAATGTTTGCCTCTTTTGAATATCTAGCTCTTCAGTTGAAATCCTCCTGTCGAGCTATATTATTAACCATCTACAGGCCACCAAAATATTGTCCTAACTTTTTTGATGACTTTGCTAAATTACTGTCTGTTATTTGCATTGATTTTGACTGTGTTGTTATTGTGGGTGACTTTAATATCCATATTGATAATCCCATAGACGTAAGTGCTGGTCTTGCATACTGGATAACTTTGGACTGTCTCAGCATGTGACAGAGCCCACACACAATAAGGGACACAGTCTGGATTTAATTATTTCCAAAGGCGTGGACATTTCTAGGGTTTCAATTCAATTCAATTCAATTCAATTTTATTTATATAGCGCTTTTCACAGATGACTGTCACAAAGACGCTTTACAGAACAGAAAGGGGAGGAAAGGGGAAATGGGAAATGCCAGCTCTAAGCCAGCTCTAAGCCCCCAGATAGCAGAGGTAAAAACTCTAGTAGGAGAGAAAAACCCTCATACTGTGGCGAGAAAAAACTCCCCGATGGGAAGAAATCTCGAGAGGAACCCGGTTGTGGTGACTGATGTGGTGACTGATGTTGCACTTTGAAATTACCATGTCTGCGGACACCAAAGTTGGAACAGAGGTAATCAGAAGGCACTGTATCAATGAAAACACCAGTGCACAAGCTTTTTCATCCACGCCTGCCCTCTCTCCAGTCCTTGTCAATGATCTTGTAGATAATTTCAGTTCTAAGATTACGAACATTATTGATGCCATTGCCCCCACAAAGGTCAAAGTTGTCTCTGGTAAGAAAAAATTGCTATGGAGAAATGCCACACTGGTAAAACACCAAAAAAGAGAGTGTAGAAAGGCTGAATGCAGGTGGCGGAAAACAACAAAACTCCAGGTTCATTATGACATCTATAAAGAGAGACTTCGCATCTGTAACCTAGAACAAGAGCAAGGCAGTCCTTTTTCTCTGAAATAATTAATAAACACAGTAATAATGCACGTGCCTTACTTTCTACTGTTGACAGGCTGACAAACACCTCTAAATCAGTAGCACCTGAACTGTTATTCATCAAGTTATGCAATGACTTTGCATCCTTTTTTACAGATACAATTTAGAAAATAAAACCATCAGTTTGTAGCTTCATTTCAGGCAAAATGCTTGTGTCACCCATGCCTCCACCTAAGACTAGTCTAGTCATCATGGCACAGTTTCATCCTATAGACCATGAAAAGTTGAAGGAAACTGTCCTACATCTGAAGGCTTCTACTGATACTTGCCTTGATACTCTGCCTGCTATCTTCTTTAAAAATGTTTTTAATTGCATGGCATCAGATGTACTGCAGATAGTTAACACTTCAGTCAGTGTAACATCCGTCGCTCCCGTCCATTCCACCTTCCTTTCGTTCTCCTCGTTTTCCCCATTCCTCTTGTTTCATGTCATGTTTTTCCATTCACCTTGTCTTTCTGTTCCATGTTGTGCAGTCTGGGCGTGGTTTCCCCATTTAGTCCCTAATTTTCATCCCATTATCTCCCAGCCTATCATTCGCCTCTTCCGCTCACATTCCGCACTCACATTCATTACTCTGAATGAATGAATGAATGAATGAATGAAATATATTTATTTGGTATATTTACAATATTTACAATAGACAAAACAAGTTATTAGTTTTAAATGCTATGATATATACCAAAAGGGTGTAGGCTGAAGCCAAAGCTTATTTACACCTACCCCTCTTACCTCATGAAAACATAAAATTCACAGAAAACATGTTCATGGCAAGAAACAAACACTTATGAATTATTAATGTTATCATTTGTTATTACTAGACAAGACATTAGCATACTTACATTATTTTTCAATGGTGTATTGTATGATTACATTTTTCTTATAAATAGTTTTGAACCTGATCAGTGTGCTGCAGGTTCTAAAATTTTCAGTACATTTATTCCACAGGGTCACCCCTCTTACTGACAGACAATGATTTTTAACATTTGTTCGTATCTTTGGTTTTTCAAATATATATGTTCCTCTCAAATTATATTGACTGTCCCTCATTTTAAACAACCCCTGGATACTTAATGGTAATTGTCCATTTTTCGCTTTATACATGGTTTGCATTGTAATGTAGTCTACTAAATCAATAAATTTAAGTATGTTTAGCTGAGTAAATAACGGATTGGTAGGCTCACTATAGGGTTTTTTACTTACAATTCGTATGACTTTGTTTTGTAATAAAAAAATAGAGTTCGTATTTGTTTTATAAGTGTTTCCCCATACCTCTACACAGTAAGTCATGTATGGGACTATGAGTGAATGGTATAATGTGTTCAGTGATTTCTGACATAAGAACTCTTGAGCTTTATACAATATTGCAATGGATTTAGACATTTTGGCTTTAACATGGTTTATGTGTGATTTTCAGCTTAGTTTATTATCAATTATTACTCCTAGAAATTTTGTTTCTAGCACTGTATCAATTTCAACTTCATTTATTTTAATATTTCTATGAAAATGTGATGCCCGATTTCCAAATATTATGCATTTCGTTTTGCCAAGGTGAAGAGATAATTTATTAACATCAAACCATGTTTTTATTTTCTGCAGTCCTTTCTCCACTGTATCCAGAAGTTGTTTCAAATGATCCCCACTACAAAAAATGGTTGTATCATCAGCAAAAAGTATGCACTTCAGTGACTTTAACACCAAACATATGTCATTTATATACAAAATGAACAGCAGTGGTCCAAGTACCGAACCCTGTGGCACCCCACACATAACCTTCAAAAGGTTTGAATTTGCATTGTTAATAGAAACATACTGATACCTGTCTTCCAAATAACTGGTTAACCAATCATGAGCCAATCCTCTGATACCATACCTCTGTAATTTGAATAGTAATATTTTATGGTCTATGGTGTCAAAAGCTTTTTGTAAATCAAGAAATATTCCTACTGTATATTCATTTCTCTCGGTAGCATTTGTAATTTGTTCAACAAGATCTATTAGTGCTAGAGAGGTGGTCCGGTTTTTTCTGAATCCATATTGCTGTTCACAAAGTATATTATGCTTAGATATGAAGTCATTTAACCTTCTTACAAATATTTTTTCTAAAATTTTTGAGAATTGTGATAACAATGAAATTGGTCTATAATTTGAAAAAACATGTTTATCCCCAGATTTATATAGTGGAATGACTTTGGCTGTTTTCATTTGTTTGGGAAATTTTCCAGCCATCAGGGACAGATTACAGATGTAATTTAGAGGTTTAACAATACAGTCAATAATTTTTTTAATCAAAGACATATCATAACCATTCCAGTCTGTTGATTTTTTATTTTTTGATTTGTGTACAATTTCAATTATTTCTTTTTCATCCGTTTCTCTAATGTACATTGAATGAGTATTTATATTAATATTTCTATTTACTCCATCTATACTACTTGGTGATATAATGGAATTTGCTAAATTTTTACCCACGTTAACAAAATATTCATTGAAATGATCAGCTATCAATTTATTTTCCTTAATAACAGTATCATTGTCAGAAATAATGTAATATGGGTAGCATCTTTTTATTGTGTCCTTTTTAATGATTTCATTTAAAACTCTCCAAGTATTTTTGATGTTAGTCCTGTTTTTTTCAAATAGATTACTATAATGCATTTTTTTACTATATCTCATAATACTTGTTAGTTTATTTTTATATGTCATATTTATTTTCAGCTTCCTTTGTTCTATATTTTAAAAATTTCTTATATAACACATTTTTCTTTTTACAAGCATTTTGTATTCCCTTTGTTATCCATGGCTTTTCTGTATATTTATTTTTATCCACTTCAGCCACAAGAGGGCAATGTTTATCATATAAGTTAGATATAATAGAAATAAATGTTTCATATGATTCATCTACATCTTCAACATAAATTTCACTCCAATCCTGATTAAGTAAATCCTCCCTAAGATATTCAATGGCACTTTCTGTTACTCGTCTTATGAATCTCCTGGTTTCTATCGCCTCATTCTTTTTTATACTGTAATCGAAGGCAATAAAAACAGGCAAATGATCACTAACATCATTTATGAGTAAACCTCCAGTTATAGTCCCCTCAGTGGCATTGGTGAATATATTATCAATTAGCGTAGCAGTATCTACTGTTATCCTGCTCGGGTGTATGATTGAAGGATACAATCCCATACAAAACATTGAATTTATAAAATTATTTGTTTGTTTTTGTCCATGAGGATTCAACAGGTCTATATTAAAATCTCCACAGACAAAAATCAGCTTATTATTATTGATTGAGTTGTATATTTCTGACAATTTATCCTTGAACATATCAATGTTGGTATCCGGGGCTCTATATACACAACTTATAATTATATTTTTTGATTTCTCTGATTTAATTTCAACAGTAACACATTCCATCACATTATCTATTGCAAATGTCATATTTTTAATAATTTCACTATGGTAAGATGCACTGACATACAGTGCAACACCCCCACCCCTTTTATTAAGTCTGTTTGCAGTAAATAAATCATATCCTTTCATTTGGACCATGGCAGTTTGTTCTTCATTTAGCCAAGTCTCAGAAACTGCTATAACAGAGACATTTTTGTTATATTGTGTCAAACAATCTGTCACGAACCTAACACGGGCTGAACCCAAATGCAACGACCAAGAGACAGGGGGACAGAAAAGGTGATTTATTTAAGGAGCTAGGGGTAGTCCCAAGCCGTACACAGATTAACACAACAGTAAAAGAGAGGTCAGGAAGTTCTCCGGCGCTTGGAACTGCTCCAAGCCGGAACTGGACAGGACACTGGAGTCAGGAGTTCCACACCGGAACTGGACTGGTTCTGGACCGGATGGTCCAACAGGAACTGGATCACCTGTTGAATCCTCATGGACAAAAACAAACAAACAATTTTATAAATGCGCTGAATAGCAGCCAGCCGGAGGGTTAAGTAGGGAAGTGAAATTGAAAACAATAAGGAAAGCGTGCGGAATGTAACCGAGGGTGATTGACTAATTGACAGGTGCGGAATGCATGCAGCAACGGGGAAAGGAGATAGGTTGAAACCGGAGTGGGGGAAAAGAGTGAAACAAACAGAAGGAACACGCCCAGTCTGTAGCAACGGGGAAAACACGGACAAAGGGAATCCAACATGACACGGAGGGAAAGGGTAAAACATGGAAAACGGACAGGATGGGAACGGAACGTTACACAATCCTGGATTTTGGAGATATTCTTACAGAGACTCCTACTATTAAAATGTATTATTGATAATGTCCGGTTTGTGATATCATTATTTTTAAATTGTTCCTCTGTGAAGTATTTACACTGCCAATTTGTGTTGAGGAAAAAATGATTGTCTGGATCAATATCATATTCAATATTGTGAAGTCTGTGTTCTGAATAATCAAAGGTTTTTAAACAGAGCTCATGCTCAGATGAGAATGGTTGTATACAGTCTGTTCCCGTCATCAAGACAGATATAAGTCCAATTTTTATCATACATGTCCATTACAAAAGAGTCGCTACTCACTTGCGGTAGGCCTATAGGCCTATTGAGCCTGAGATATAAACCTCCATCACTCATTTAACTTATTCAGATCCGCGAGTTCTCTTATCATGATGACTTTAGCTTCCTCCGGTGTTCCATTTAATTTAATCCACACTTTACAATTTCTTGTCCAGGTTCCTTAAATTTTACTTTGTTTCCTGCGAGCCCTTGCTTGCCTGGCGATATTGGAATTCTTCTTAGTTAAATGTTAATTTAGGTATACATCCGTTACTCTCAATTTTTTTGCCTGTCGCAGCAGGCCGTGGGAGACTCTCATCTCCCTTTCACCTGTTCCTCCCCTTATTTATATCGCCCTCTTTGTTTGTCTTGTTGCCGGTTAGTTCCGTCAGTTTGCTGTGTGCTCAATGTGTTTTTGGCCTCTGTTTGTTTGTACTTACCTGTCTCAGACTTGTTTTCAGTTTTGCCTGTCCAGCCTGCTTCCCCGTTCCTGCCCACCTGTACTCGCCAACCCTGCATCCAGCCCGTCATCTTGCCCTCCTGCCTGCTTCCCCGTTCCTGCTCATTCCTGCCCCGTCTTCTGTCCTGCCCTCTTGTAACTCGCCAACCCTGTATCCTGACCGTCACCTAGCTCCCGTTTGCTTGCTTGCCTAGAGTTGTAGTACTCGAGACTGGTCTTGGTCTCGAGACCATATTTTGAAGGTCTCGGTCTTGTCTCGGAATCGACTGCATTTTGACTTGGTCTTGTCACAAATTTTTTTTCAAGACCGGTCGAGACCAGGGGCGTGTCCAGGGGGGGCATGTGGTGGCACCCGCCCCCACAGAAATTTGATTGGCCACCACGGAAAACTAGTTACAGATGACAAAATACACTGCCCGGCCAAAAAAAAAGTCACCATTGCACCCGTCATGCATAGTGCCCACTGTACAAGCCTCTGGAGGCAGTGTTATGATCTGGGGTTGCTTCAGTTGGTCAGGTCTAGGCTCAGCAACATTATGCAGCAATAAAATGAAGTCAGCGAAGTACCTGAATGTACTGAATGACCAGGTTATCCCATCAATGGGCATATGCCAGGATGACAATGCCAAGATTCATCGGGCTCAAATTGTGAAAGAGTGGTTCAGGGAGCATGAGGAATCATTTTCACACATGAATTAGCCACCAGATTCCTGGCCTTAACCCCATTGAAAGTCTTTGGGATGTGCTGGAGAACACTTTACGGAGTGGTTTGACTCTCCCGTCGTCAATACAAGATCTCAGCCAAAAACTTATGCTTCTCTGGATGGAAATAAATGTTGTGACATTGCATAAGGTTGTCGAAACAATGCCACAACAAATGCGCGCCGTAATCAAAGCTAAAGGCGGTCCAACGAGTGTGCGCCTTTTTTTTTGGCCGGGCAGTGTATGCTACTATTTGATATCATTGATTTATAGGTTTAGTGGATGGAAATTTTTGCTAGATCGCTAGATAAAACCACACATTAACGATTTAAATATTAATTTACCTCAAAGCGTAGGCCTGGCTGTAAATAACGTTAGGCTAACCACTTATTTTTTCCTGTACCCCAAGTGGCATCACATACATCACAAAGACCGACAGCTAGCTCACTCACCAGAGTCTGTCTGCACTCTGCAGTTGAACACTGAACAGTAACAGTGCCATTATGTGGGTCTCACAAGTCGTGTTACAATCGCAATAATATTTTGTTTGTAGTTGGTGTAGTTATGGACTCAGAACTCATTTTTAATCGCAATATTAAGACAATTACAAAATCAGCCTACTATCACCTTAAAAATATAACATTAAAGGATTCATGTCTAAGCACGATGAATCGATGATTTTGTGAATATTTTGTGAATATTGTAATGGTGTCTTTACAGGTCTGTGTAAAAAATCAATCAGACAGCTGCAGCTCATTCAGAATGCTGCTGCCAGAGTCCTCACTAACACTAAGAGAGTAGAGCACATTTATCCAGTCCTCAAATCACTGCACTGGCTTCCTATGTGTCAAGTGATTGATTTTAAAATACTACTACTTATCTATAAAGCACTAAATGGTTTAGGGCCAAAATACATTTCCAATCTGCTTGTGCTGTATGAACCAATCAGACCCCTAAGGTCATCTGGGAAAGGTTTACTCACTGTCATATGGTTTAATCACTGTACCCAGGGTTAAAACTAAGCACGGTGAAGCAGCTTTTAGTTTCTATGCTCCACACATCTGGAACAAACTTCCAAAAGATCTGAGGTCTGCTCCAACTCTCAGTTCTTTTAAATCAAATCTTAAAACCTTTTTGTTTGCCTTGGCTTTCAACTGAATTAAATCAGGGGCTATCTATTGTGTTTTTATTGTTTTTATCTTATTTCCTTTTCTATTGTCTTTTAAATGGTTTTATTGTCTTTTATTTCTTATGTAAAGCACTTTGAATTGCCTCCTGTTTGAAAGGTGCTATACAAATAAACTTGCCTTGCCTTGTGACTAGTCTCTTCTCCCAGGGTTTCTGGCCATATACAGTATGGACCAGCTGTGGGCCGTTTGCATCAGTTTCCGTGCTCTGTGTTGGTGATGGTGTTGGCTCTGCCACACGCAGGTCAACACGGTTTCGGCGGTAGAGGGAGCCCTCAACCTCTACCAGATAGGACCATAGGGCAAACTTCTGAACGCATGATCCAAGCCTCCAGATTCCTGTGCGATCCCCAGGCAGCGGCTTCATTCTGACTGTTTGAAAATGAATGGAGGTGGTGTAATCGCAGAAGAAATCCACTCCACACTGCTTTCTATGGGGCTTTACCGTCACTGTCTGTCGCACACATGATCAACGTCGTAGGCGGCCACACAACAAAGTAGCCTACACTTGACCTCTGTCAGCGTCCAGTCATATTTAACTTTTTATTTTACAGTATTTTAAAGATGCTTTTTAAAATAAAAATAATAAAAAGATACTATTTATTTATGTGAAGTATGCCTACCAGCCTACTACGACTATTAGGCTACTAGTAGGCTTATAATATTAATAATAATAATTAATAGGGTAATTATTGTTTGTCAGCTGCTGGAGGGGAGGGATGGGCGGAGGGACACAGAGGTCGTCCAGGGCGGGCCTGGCCCCCAAATGCCCGCCCATAGTGCCGGGCCTGTGCCAAGTGTGAGCCTTTTCTTTTTTTCAAGAATCAAACTTTTAAATAAAACAAAAATACATTGATTTTGATATGTTATTACATCATCCGGTGAAGTTATTACATTATTTATCAAAAAAGTTTTACTCGCCGGATAATGTAGTTATTACATTATCCAGAAAATGTTATTACGTTATCTAGTGAGCATGTTTATTACGTTATTCGGCAAGTTATTACATTATCCGGTGTTATTACATTATAAACTGCCTTCAAGCAAAATAATTATTACATTATCAAAATGTATTACATTTTCCGGTGTTACATCCCTAGATGTTAAAAATCAGTGATAAACTTCTCATTTTACAGGTAAGTGAACGTTTGTGAAGCTTAAAACTTGTAAGGGAACGTACTCAGAATCACCCACACAAAAAAATCAGAGGTAAAAATATTTTTGTTTAATTATATTTTCTCATGTTTTATACAGCTACAGAGCCTGTGGTCAAAATGACCCCACACAACACCTCTGTATACAAAGTTGGTACAGGACTTTTGAAAACAGCATTATGTTTATTGCATGTTTACTATTTAATACCAGCAAATTAGGAAAAGTCATACAAGATGGAAAAAATAAGGTTAACTAGTTTTTGAAGAGACGTCTAACACCAAATGGGGTCAAATTGACTCCGAGCATAATAGAAGGGTTAAAGTGACTTTTTGAAATGTAAAATGTGTTCTTATTTTTTGACTGTGTTACTTCACATGACAAGTAAAATAATCACCTTCAACCAGTCAGCCCATGAATGCACTTACCCTCTTCTTGTTTCTACCACAGTAAATGTCCCACTAAGTTTTAACATTGCTGAGATTTAGCCCCTTGTTGTGTGGTGTTAGTGTTGATGTGTGGAGATGGCAGGGGTCAGTCTGTATGCATGCTTTCTGGTGCTCCGTCAATGGTGTGGGGGTACAGACACAAGCAGTCAGTTCTCCTGCTCCTATCTTCCGCTGAAGGAGTACTCAGCCTTGTGGTGCATGATCAGCCTGTTGTTGGCGAAGTAGAAGCTGTCCGACTTTGTCTCGAATGGGCTGGTGATCATCTCTTCAACTGCAATGCCAGGGGGCATTCCGAAGTAAAGGAGAATGTGGGAAATTGGATGAAGGAAAGGGTGGGAACAGACAGAAACAGAAGAGTTTGAATCAGCTCTTACCTTTCATATGTTTATACTGTATGTATATGTACATAGGTGCTTTTACATGTTTCAATCGGTTAGCCCAAACATAACCTGCCTTGGAGCAAGTAAGCCATTCAGACTAAGTTGCCATGGCAATATACACTGCCTGGCCAAAAAAAAAGTTGCAGTTGCACCAGTCATGCATAGGGCCCACTGTACAAGCCTCTGGAGGCAGTGTTATGATGTGGGGTTGCTTCAATTGGTCAGGTCTAGGCTCAGCAATGTTATGCAGCAATAAAATGAAGTCAGCTGAGTACCTGAATGTACTGAATGACCAGGTTATCCCATCAATGGGCATATTCCAGGACGACAATGCCAAGATTCATCAGGCTCAAATTGTGAAAGAGTGGTTCAGGGAGCATGAGGAATCAGAGTCCTGACCTTAACCCCATTGAAAGTCTTTGGGATGTGCTGCAGAAGACTTCACGGAGTGGTTTGACTCTCCCGTCGTCAATACAAGATCTCGGCCGGAAGTAAATGCTGTGACGTTGCATAAGGTTGTCGAAACAATGCCACGACGAATGCGCGCCATAATCAAAGCTAAAGGTGGTCCAACAAAATATTACAGTGTGCGACTTTTTTTTTGGCCGGGCAGTGTATAATATTAAAAGTGAGTCGGCTTTGTGATACAGAAAACCCAAGGTTAAAGCTTAACTTAGGTTTCAAACCACTTAATCTCGCTTAATCTCGCTTTACCCCCCCCCCCCCCCCCCCCCCCCGAGCTCAGGTAGGGTGTAAATACTGAGATAAACACACACCTGTATGAGAGTCTAGCTCAGGTAGGGTGTAAATGTGCTCGCAGGTGTTCCTGCTATAGGGAATGCAGAAGCCAATCTCAAAGTCAAAGGTCTTGAGGAGCTGATCTCTGAAGTAATGCCTCTCGATCAGCCTGAACCTGTTCACAGCTTTACCGCCCACAATGAACTCCAGCCTGAGAGACAGTGCAGATGTCTTTAGTACACACAGGCAAAACACACACACACACACACACACACACACATGCGTACATGCAAATACAAACAGACACATACACATACACGCACACAAACTAACAAACTGAAACACACACACACACACACACATACATGCACACACAGACACATGCACACACACGGATAAATGTACACACTCACACAAACACACACACAGTACAGGTAAAGAGTGCTGCACAGAGTACACACTGATACTAAGCGCTGCACTCACAACATCCCTGCAAACTGCTGTAAAATCAGGCCGATCGAGGCGGTTCAAGCTCCCATCCAATCAAGGACTCTGGAATGAACCCCATGGGCTCTATCTTGACAATCTTAATGCTTGGTCTAAACGCATGGCGCAAGTGCATTTAGGGCATGACCAAGTCCACTTTTGCTAGTTAGACGACGTGTTTTTTTGAGTGCTAAGTACGGTGCAACGTGCAAATGGGCTGAACTGAGTCTCTTCATTAATTATTGGTGTGTCTTGGGCGTAACATGCAATAAACCAATTAAAATGTCATATCCCATTCCCTTTAAGAGCCTGCTTTTCCACCTTGGCGGATTGCTTATATGATGGTGAAACAGAGATGCTCGTGCTTGTGTAGTTAAAGCATGCGAGAATAGGAATAGGCTACATGGATCAATAGTATGATCAATATTATTCGGACTAACCATTATGAGCGTTTTGATATACACAATAATAATCTTTATGATGAGGGTTTAACACTGGCACAGGTTCCCGGTAATTCCCGACACTGCTGTTATTTTAGAACATATATACGGTTTACTTTAGTTAAAAAGCACTTGCAATCGCTGAGAATAAGCTAACAGAATATGGCTTCCGTCTCACCTTAGAAAACGCCAAATTAGCCTGCTTGTTTAACAAATTTCGTTTGATGATACAATGAAGCATTGTCAAACATCAATTCCAAGTTCTCACAGCAGTCAGATCGCAGACAATGCATTTCAGCTAGCAAAGTTCAAGCTTCATCTGAAATACATATTACGTGCATTCTCATAACAACATAAATAGCGTTATTTTGGCTTAATAATGACACCAAATACACTAAAGCTGTCCGGTTGGGAACCCATAGGTTCACGCATACTTCCCTTGTTTTATAATGTCCTGCTTATGGAAATATGACCAACACGTTTTTACTGGTTTATGCTTTAAAACAAGCCCATTTCCCCGGGATTGCAGAGACAACTTGCATCTATTGCAGGAGAGAAAATATTTATTTTTGGGAAAAATATGAATCCCTATTTCACAATGTGATCTTGATATCTTGTAAGCATGCCTGTGTGCACCCCTGTGTGTAACAGACAGGAGAGTGTACGCGCGTTGTGCACATGCCTATATAGATGCACTTATATTGCACTGTTAAAATAACATAGAAATAACTGCAACGTGACTTTAGACCAGGTTTGTGGTGGTTGTAGCGCAAGCGCTTTCTGCTGGCTCAAGATAGCAATACAGCAAAAATTACCCTGGCCACACCTCATCTTAAGACCAACCCGCCCAGCTGACTTGCTATGGGTGCAAGATTACTCGGTAGTTAAACAACATGAGCGCATTGCGCTATAATGACACCTGCGCAGGGTGTAAGATAGCAAAGACACTTGCGTTTGGGTTAGCACTGCTTAGCGCCAGGTGTAAGATAGGACCCCATGGGCTCTATCTTGACAATCTTAGCGCATGGTCTAAACGCATGGCGCAAGTGCATTTAGGGCGAGTCCAACTCCACTTTTGCTAGTTAGAGGGCGCATATTTTGAGTGTAAAGTAAGGCGCAAGGTTCAAATGGGTTGAACTTAGCCTCTTCATTAATTATAGGTGTGTCTTGGAGTATGCAGTATACCAATCAGAGTGTCATCTCCCATTCCCTTTGAGAACCACCTGCGTTTGCACCTTGGCGGATTGATAATATAATGGCAGATTTAAAGGAGAAGTTCGGTATTTAGCATGTTAAGCCCTGTTATAAGGTTATTTACGATCATATACAATGGTCCATATCAACATTTTGACAAACTCTGCAGTCTTGAGATATATTGCTTTTTGCTCATGTCACAGCTAACTTACACAATGGATCTGGATGGGAATATAGAAAATCCTTCAAAAAACAAAATAAACTCGTCGTTTTCAAAGACAGGAAACAGGGCATAACATGCTAAATACAGAACTTCTCCTTTAATAAGACTGTAAAAACAGCGATTTACAGGAGGCGAGGGCGCAAGGTTAAAGTGTGCAAGCAAGGAATAGCCTAGATGGATCAAAATTAGATCAATATTATTCGGACTAACCATTATGACGTGTTTTGATATACGCAATAATAATCTTAAACATTAGGGTTTAACACCAGCATGGGTTCCCAGTAATTCCCGACCTAACAATTTCCCCGTTTCCCAGAAATATAATAACGGAAAACAGGAAAAGAGTTTCCATTAGCTTACAGACACACATGACGGATAGGACATGCACCATGCACATCACAGCCAGTAAAGCATGGCTGACACACATGCATCATATGCATCACAGCCAGTAAAACATGGCTCAGACACAAATGCACCATAAGCATTACAGCCAGTAAAGCATGGCTCAGACACACATGCACCATATGCATCACAGCCAGTAAAGCATGGCTCAGACACACATGCACCATACACACCACAGCCAGGAAAGCATGGCTCAGACAGACATGCACCATACGCATCACAGCCAGTAAAGCATGGCTCAGACACACATGCACCATACACACCACAGCCAGTAAAACATGGCTCAGACACACATGCACCATATGCATCACAGCCAGTAAAGCATGGCTCAGACACACATGCACCATACACACCACAGCCAGTAAAGCATGGCTCAGACAGACATGCACCATACGCATCACAGCCAGTAAAGCATGGCTGAGACACACATGCACCATACGCATCACAGCCAGTAAAGCATGGCTCAGACACACATGCACCATACACACCACAGCCAGTAAAGCATGGCTCAGACACACATGCACCATACACACCACAGCCAGTAAAGCATGGCTCAGACAGACATGCACCATACGCATCACAGCCAGTAAAGCATGGCTCAGAAACACATGCACCATACACAGCACAGCCAGTAAAACATGGCTCAGACACACATGCACCATATGCATCACAGCCAGTAAAGCATGGCTCAGACACACATGCACCATACACACCACAGCCAGTAAAGCATGGCTCAGACAGACATGCACCATACGCATCACAGCCAGTAAAGCATGGCTCAGACACACATGCACCATACGCATCACAGCCAGTAAAGCATGGCTCAGACACACATGCACCATATGCATCACAGCCAGTAAATCATGGCTCAGACACACATGCACCATACGCATCACAGCCAGTAAAGCATGGCTCAGACACACATGCACCATACGCATCACAGCCAGTAAAGCATGGCTCAGACACACATGCACCATACACACCACAGCCAGTAAAACATGGCTCAGACACACATGCACCATATGCATCACAGCCAGTAAAGCATGGCTCAGACACACATGCACCATACACACCACAGCCAGTAAAGCATGGCTCAGACAGACATGCACCATGCGCATCACAGCCAGTAAAGCATGGCTCAGACAGACATGCACCATATGCATCACAGCCAGTAAAACATGGCTGACACACATGCATCATATGCATCACAGCCAGTAAAATATGGCTCAGACACACATGCACCATATGCATCACAGCCAGTAAAGCATGGCTCAGAAACACATGCACCATACGCATCACAGCCAGTAAAGCATGGCTCAAACACACATGCACCATACGCATCACAGCCAGTAAAGCATGGCTCAGACAGACATGCACCATATGCATCACAGCCAGTAAAACATGGCTGACACACATGCATCATATGCATCACAGCCAGTAAAACATGGCTCAGACACACATGCACCATATGCATCACAGCTAGTAAAGCATGGCTCAGACACACATGCACCATACACACCACAGCCAGGAAAGCATGGCTCAGACACACATGCACCATACGCATCACAGCCAGTAAAGCATGGCTCAGACAGACATGCACCATACGCATCACAGCCAGTAAAGCATGGCTCAGACACACATGCACCATACACACCACAGCCAGTAAAACATGGCTCAGACACACATGCACCATATGCATCACAGCCAGTAAAGCATGGCTCAGACACACATGCACCATACACACCACAGCCAGTAAAGCATGGCTCAGACAGACATGCACCATACGCATCACAGCCAGTAAAGCATGGCTCAGACACACATGCACCATACGCATCACAGCCAGTAAAGCATGGCTCAGACACACATGCACCATACACACCACAGCCAGTAAAGCATGGCTCAGACACACATGCACCATACACACCACAGCCAGTAAAGCATGGCTCAGACACACATGCACCATACACATCACAGCCAGTAAAGCATGGCTCAGACAGACATGCACCATATGCATCACAGCCAGTAAAACATGGCTGACACACATGCATCATATGCATCACAGCCAGTAAAACATGGCTCAGACACACATGCACCATATGCATCACAGCCAGTAAAGCATGGCTCAGACACACATGCACCATACGCATCACAGCCAGTAAAGCATGGCTCAGACACACATGCACCATACGCATCACAGCCAGTAAAACATGGCTCAGACACACATGCACCATACGCATCACAGCCAGTAAAGCATGGCTCAGACACACATGCACCATACACACCACAGCCAGTAAAACATGGCTCAGACACACATGCACCATATGCATCACAGCCAGTAAAGCATGGCTCAGACACACATGCACCATACGCATCACAGCCAGTAAAGCATGGCTCAGACACACATGCACCATACACACCACAGCCAGTAAAACATGGCTCAGACACACATGCACCATACACACCACAGCCAGTAAAGCATGGCTCAGACACATATCCACCATACTCATCACAGCCAGTAGAGCATGGCTCAGACACACATCCACCATACGCATCACAGCCAGTAAAGCATGGCTCAGACACACATCCACCATACGCATCACAGCCAGTAAAGCATGGCTCAGACACACATGCACCATACACACCACAGCCAGTAAAGCATGGCTCAGACAGACATGCACCATATGCATCACAGCCAGTAAAACATGGCTCAGACACACATGCACCATACGCATCACAGCCAGTAAAGCATGGCTCAGACACACATCCACCATACTCATCACAGCCAGTAAAGCATGGCTCAGACACACATCCACCATACGCATCACAGCCAGTAAAGCATGGCTCAGACACACATCCACCATACGCATCACAGCCAGTAAAGCATGGCTCAGACACACATGCACCATACACACCACAGCCAGTAAAGCATGGCTCAGACAGACATGCACCATACGCATCACAGCCAGTAAAACATGGCTCAGACACACATGCACCATACGCATCACAGCCAGTAAAGCATGGCTCAGACACACATCCACCATACTCATCACAGCCAGTAAAGCATGGCTCAGACACACATCCACCATACGCATCACAGCCAGTAAAGCATGGCTCAGACACAAGGCATTCTGGGACTTACGTGGCTCCTATCTCCCTCAGTGTGAGAAATGCAGGATTGAAGCGATATTGAATGAACCTTCCTGCATCTTGTTCTATCATGTCTTTAATTTCTGAAAAATTTATTTGTGTGTGTGTGTGAGAGAGAGAGAGAAATAAAGAGAGGGAAAGAGAAAGAGGTGTTTAGTAAACAGGAAACTGGCCTCTGAAAATACATGACTTAAAAGTACACGTTTTAAGCATTAAACTACCAAGAATGGATGCTGTCACATTATATGACCAGTAGAGGACAGGGATGAACTACTATATTACATTTTACGAAGACGGCCACCTTCAATGTTTGGCCGTGTTCTATGTGGAACACTTTTGAAATCAGTCAGGATTTGAAACTACATATGCCATAAACCTAGGCAGTTTTATATTAATTGAAAATAAATTATTTTTATTTATATACTATGTATTGTATACTATCCTGATTTTATGTCTTTTTTATCCATCATTTTGCATTTCTCACAGCAGTCAGATCACAGACAATGCATTTCAGCGAGCGAAGGTCAAGCTTAATCCGAAATTCATATTACGTGCATTCTAATAATAACATACAGTGAGCACCATAATTCATTGGACAGTGACACATTTTTTGTTATTTTGGCTGTGTACTCTAGAACTTTGACTGACAGCAGTTATGGTTTAAGGCTTGTTTGATACATCAGACCCTTGATGACTTAAAGCCATTTAGCAAACCATGTGTTCCATACTGTTCCAGTGTAATTTACAGCTAAATATAGCCCACCCCCCAATTCCCATGAAGATCCAGAGAGGTCAAAGAAGATCCAGCGCAGGCAAAAGCAGTATGGAAGAAATCTGACTCTCGCTTTAAAAAGGGCGCACAGCAAGAGTTTCCTGACAGAACTTTTGCGATCCTTATATTATTCACATACTAAAGTAAATGGACAGACATTTTATAATTTACACATATTCCTGTGCATATGGCCATTTGTTTATAATATTATTGGGCATACCGTCCTCATACTATATACATTTTTCCTCAGTAAAGATTTGAATTGGTTGAGTTTAAACTGCTATGAGCTAACTATCCTGACTGCTTTGTTATGTTATGGAGTATCTGGAATTTAATTAGTGAGTAAGAGTATTAGTATTAGTGAGTTTATATCATGCATTATTCTAGCCACTGTAATATCTGTCAAAAAGTGTAACAGAATCAGTCAAGTACATAATTACAACACTTATTCTATTGCATGCTACATGCTAAGCTGCCTGTATGCCCTGAAACGGCTCTTTCCAGCAAAAGTTTAATATAAACATAACATTCTAGCTAAATATATGCTTAAATGGATATTGTCACTGGAAAGGACACACACGTGCAAGCACACACACACACACACACACACACATAGATATTCATAGATACACGCACCTGTCGAACAGTGCTTTTTGAGGTCCAGTATAATGGCCCCAGAGCCCAAATCTCGGATTTTGAAGCGAGAGAAAGTGATGCTGTAGATGTTGTCTTCTGGAGAGCACAGATAATCTGCCCCACACCCAAACACAACATTAAAGCAAAAAAGGGAAACTAAAAGTGAAAATCGTCTTCACATTTTCCACAAAAAAAACAACAACTCAAAAGCTCTGTTCCCAGTTGGTAATAACATTCAAACTACGTACAAGCTACAAACAGCAAACATTTAGGGTAGAGAGGGAAACACAAATGTTAGCACATTAGCATACCTTTGGAACTACCTGCAGTTCTTACTATGACCACTGGGGCTCAGTATACTTCAAACTAATTTTTATTTGGTGGATTCGCAAAAGCAGTTGAACTTCTGTCGAATACGGTGCTGGGAGCAATTGTCCGTGTACTCAACTTGAGGCAACTTGAGGTCTGTTTGTTTAATGACGCTTTACGCCAGATGGATTAGAAACCTGTTATAAGTTTAGATATCACGATCAGATCAGTTTCTTGTTTTTTTTCCACCTGAAAGACTCCCCCTAGTCGGCAAAAGTATTAGCCTACTGTTGGTCCCCAAGTATGAATCGTTGGCTCTCTCCTCCATTAGCCGCAATGACCACACTTGCACAATGGGCACATTAGCGCATTGAGACAATAAGAGTACTTTTATAATTATAACAACACAGGCATTTGCAGTATTGCTGTTGAAAACGTCATGGCAGGATGGAGACATAGCATAAACACTGATGACATTCCGATGCGATATAAACAGGAAGTTTAACAGAAACCTTTTTTTTGGAGGTTTACCAGAAACGCATGCCCCAACAAAAAACATAGTTGACCAATTGCAGGCGAGGGTGTATTGGGGGACAGTGAACAAGGCTGTGTGAAAATTTCGACTAGTTTGGCTGGCAGGCCTGCACACAATACAATGATCGAAGCCAAATGCGACGCTTCATTGTGGTCGCAAACCAGCCATTTTGCCTTTGCAAATCTGCCAAATTCAAATTTGGTTGAAGTATACTGAGCACTTAATGGCCTCAGTATAATTCAAATTAATTAACTGTTGTCGAATATGGCGCTGGGAGCGAATGTCCATATACTCACTGCAACTTGAGGTCTGTTTGTTTAATGACACTCCATGCCAGATGGATTAGAAACTCATTAGAAATTTCGATATCACAATCGTTGGGCTCTATCTTGGCGATCTTAGCACTTTGTCAAAACGCATAGCGTAAAGTGCATTTAGGGTGTGTCCAACTCCACTTTTGATAGTTAGACGGCGTCTTTTTTGAGCGCTAAGCACAACGCAACGTGCAAATGGTCTCTTCATTAATTATAGGTGTGTCTTGGGCATGACATTCAATAAACCAATCAAAATGTCATATCCCATTCCTTTTAAAAACCTGCTTTTCCACCTTGGCGGATTGCTTATATGATAGCGAAACAGACATGCTCGTGCATGTTTAGTGCGATCAAGGAATAGGTTATATGGATCAATAGTATGATCAATATTATTCGGACTAACCATTATGAGTTCCCGGTAATTCCTGACAGTGCTGCTATTTTACAAAATATATAGTTAAATTTCGTTAAAAGCATTTGCAACAGTTGAGAATAAGCTATCAATGGCTTCCGTCTCACCTTAGAAAACGCCAAATTCTGCTTGTTTAAGGAATTTCATTTGATTATGCAATGAAGCATTGTCAAACATAAATTATATGTTATATGCAGCATTAAAATAACATGTAAACAACTGCGACATGACTTTAGACCAGGTTTTTAGTGGTTTTAGTGCAAGCACTTTCTGCTGGCTCAAGATAGCAATACGCCAAAAATAATCCTGGTAGCACCTCATTTTAAGACCAACACGCCCAGTTCACTTGCTATGGGCGCACCATCACTTGGTATTTAACCGACGTGAGTGCTAGGGGCTATAAAATGAACCCTGCGCCGGGTGTAAGATAGCAAAGACACTTGCGTTTGGCTTAGCACCGGGTGTAAGATAGGGCCCATTGTCTCAATGCACTAATGTAACCATTATGCAAATGCAGCCAATGCACTTCTGGAGGAGAGAGACAACGATTCACACTTGGACCTATGTGCAATAGCAATTCTTTTGGCGACCAGGGGGAGTCTTTGAGGTGAAAAAAACTACGAAGCAGGACTACTGAGTTAGCTGGATAACTGCGCTGAGTAAAACCCGGAACGCTCCCAAATCTGCAACACGAACAGAAGTAAAAAGAGCTGTTTTTGGTTTTACACAGTGCAGTTATCTAACTCAGTAATCCTGCTTACCCCCTTGGGAAAGCAGAGGAAGATAAGCTGGCTAAATTTGGCACAACACATGAAATGGTGATATTATTATTAAAAATGATGCACTGACAATAGATGAACATGAACAGATAGATGAATAAAGTAACATAAATTACTGAATTGAATTATAATGATTTTGGAATTAAACAAAGACTGCAAGTACAGAGGGTTCTCAAAACCTGTAATGCAAAAACATAATACATGGCAATGGCATTCATAAATCAGAGTTATAAGTGCGCATGCTTGTTTTGGCATCATAACCATCGGGGTAACCTCACCGTCAGTGTAGGCAGTCAGTCTCAGGACTTGATTTGGACTGATGGTGTCACCACAGTCCAAAATGTCTGCCATGTCCACAGTGTTCCTTCCAGAAATCAACCCATTCCATTCCTCCATGTTCTGCTCTGCTACCTGCCCTCTCCCTCTCTGTCCTTCCATCCCTCCTTCCTCCTCACTTTTGGTCAAGACTTCTCCCTCCTCCTCGCTGCCTCTCTCTGTGCCTCCCACATTCTCCATCTATCATTCTTTCACAGCTGATCCGTGCTTTACTTTGTTTCTTGGTCACTTGAGACTCACTGAAATCTGGACAAAGTCACCTTCAGTCTCTCTCAGTGTTAATTGACTGCAAGATTTATTGCAGTTAATGTGTGTAGGCCATTCTATAGATATCTTCACTTATCTCTCACACAGTCCCAATGTGACTCAGACAGATTAAATTAATCTGATGTTGATAATCTGGGTTCATCCCTAAATAAATACAGAGGCAAGAGGCTACGGTGGCACATGCAGGTCAAAAGACCTAGAAGGTTTATCGTACCTAGAGTGCTCTCTGGCAACCTATTCACACCAACACCGGGACACTGCCCTGAACAGATGCCTGATCATTACAATAGCCATTGTCCAGTGTTTGTTTTTGCACATTTACTGCATTGATGCTGTGGTTTTATCTTTAGCAATAGCAAGATTAAATTCAGATGGGGTTCCTGAGTGGCATACCCAGCTCTTGTACACTTGTACAGAATGCAGTCATGCACCTCACAAAGCTGAGCCCAGAGAGGGAGGGTTTCTTTCAGTGTGATGACCAATCAAAATGCTTCAGTCCTGATAAAACAAGCATGCTGTCTGTTTATTACAAGGCAGCACTAAGCATGACAAAAAAAAAATGCTTATGTGAGCAGTGATCAAACAACAGTGGCTATAGCTACTTACAGCAACACTTCACCTGTCTGGTCTTGAGTAATGTAGAAATGTGAGATAGTGTCACATAGTCTAGCATATGCTAACTTTATCTTTAAATAAGGTGACTGCTTCCTACCAGGGCTGGAGGCATTCAGGAGGATATAAACATAAATTAAAGAGAAAAGACTCATTTATACACATACAGTGCCCACCAGAATTATCGGCAACCTCAATTAATATTAACAAGAAGTGCAGAATTAAATTCAGTTTATTGTTTATCAAATGTCTTCTATAATCCATATCCAGATATAATCCGGATTCTCAAGACACATGAAATGACCAGGTGTAAATGGAGTATGTGTAGTCTGTAAATACAATCTGGATACTCCGTAGCCTGTATGTAAATGTAATCTGGATACTCCGTAGCCTGTATGTAAGTGTAATCTGGATACTCTGTAGCCTGTATGAGAATATATTTGGATACTCTGTAGCCTGTATGAGAATATATTTGGATACTCCGTAGCCTGTATGAGAATATATTTAGATACTCTGTAGCCTGCATGAGAATGTATTTGGATACTCTGTAGTCTGTATGTGAACATATTTGGATCAGGGTGGGAAATTAACTTTCTGACCTACCAGCCACAGTGGCTGGTAGATACTAATTTTTACCAGTCATCCCAAAATTTTACCAGACACCTTTTTATTTTTAAAACTTTTTTTTTTACAGTATGCTAGAAAAACGTTTGATACCTTACAAAAAATGCATAGGCTACTCATGCTTAGTAGCTCTAATAAAATAAAATAAAATAAAATAGTAGGCTATTTATTAGGCTACATCATGTATTACGGGTCAAACAGGTGCTCTTTCAGATGAAAATATAAATACTAGATCCACAATTTGGAACTTGAAAACTACAATAAAAAACAAGATGAATACTTGTTTGTTTATCGACAATAAAGCCTCTGAATTTGCTTGGTTTGCTATTAAATGTTTGCTACCTCTGTTGATTCTTCCTCTTCGTCTTCTATGTTTTTTCTTAGTAAATGAGATTAAAAAGGTAGGCGATATATCCTAACTGAGAGTCTGCACTTAAGGGGAAACCCTGCCGTGAACACAGCAGGTTGCGATTTGCATTGCATTATATTCTGCTGATATCTCCCTTGAATGATGTCTGTAGACTATTAACAAGATATCTACTAATATAGCCTACATGTAGGCTACTGGGATATATTTTATTTTACTTTTCAGGTAGCGAGATAACATTCGTTGTAAAAAATGTATTATACCCGCTATATTGCTAGCAATAGTTATAACCTTGTTACGTTACCTTATGAGAAATTAATAGGCTATCATAACACAGCAATCCATTCACTGGACTCTCGCTATGAGAAGAAGCGCTCGAGTAGGTAGCCCACAGTGCGTTACCTCAGTAGTCGCTCAGGTAACATTCGTAGCAGCGGAAAGTTGCCGCTATTGTGTGGGGGGGGCTCTCTCTGATAAAAATCACCCATAAGCATGGGCGTAGAATTATGGAATGTTTGGAAAGAGTCGAATTATCCCTCCCCCAATCATAACTGATCCCTCCATAAATGATCCCATGTAAAGCTTACATTCAGTAAAGGCTGCAACAACGGTAAAAAATGTACTTTTTGCGGAAAGATATGTAACGCCTACGCCCGTAAACATAGTATGAATTATTGACCCACCCCCTCGCTACTTCAAACAGGAGCAATGGTTTATCTCATGGCCACGACAAGTTTGAGTTTATTAAAGCACAATTGGGATATGTAGTCAACAAATGTGATTGCTCAAGCCGATAATACTATGGACTTCAATTCCCATAACCCAGAGTTTTGTGTAACGTTCATAGACTGTATTTTTTATTTTTTTTAATGTTCATAGACTGTATACAAATAGGTAACGTTATGGATATGTTGTAATCAGGTTGGTTGTAATGGAGAAGTCAGACCGCAAAAAGTAGTGGTGTAGTGAGAAACTTCACGGAGTATGAAATCGAGACGCTCGTTACGGGGGTAGAGCAGATGATTTGTTTGGTGCATAGGCGGCCATTGCTACGTTTCATTCGTTTCACCTGAAACGGTCCTCTCAGCTAAAAATCCCCACAGTGAATAAAAAAACCGCGGACCCAGTAGTTTCCCATTCAACTAGGCTACTGTAGGCGCTGTTCCTAACTTAAGCTATTTCAGTGATGACACTATCTTTAACTAGGCCTACTCCTTATTTTTCTACAGTCTATGCCACGTAAAAATTGACGTTTTTTTCAAAACAACAAGCAATGTATCACAGCCGCGAGTGCTATAACGTTAGGTTGCACTGTGGAAATGTCGACGTTGCTGGACAATTGAATAGACAATCTCTTCAGGGTTCATCAAAAAACAGTTGTAGCTTCTTAAAGGTAGGATATTTGGTTGCTTAATGTTTATTTTATTGCCCTGCAGTTCAACTTGAGAGGCTGATGTATTCGCAAGCGGCGACACTAAGAATCCTGCATCGGAATTATGAGGCTTTTCTTAAAGTTGTAGCCTAATTTACAATTTCAGAGAAATGTGAACACCATAATTGGGATGTCGACGACTAGCCTACCACTAGGGCAGCCTACCCTGCGCATGCTGGTTTTCGTTCCAACCACAATTGACCCTTCGCTAAACCCCTCCTCCAAGCGGCGATTGTCCAATCATAGCCTAGCAACCGTTACTAGGCAGTGGACCTCCTTCAAGCTTTCCTAGTTGTAGGCTATGACTGGTCATAGGTTGTAGGCATAGACTATAAAAATATGGACAAAGCCACTGTGACGTCACCCATTGCCTTTCCACGGCCTAGTAAAAACTGAATAGGCTCTACGCACAATGTGACGTCACAAAAGCAGAAAACAGGTTTGTTTACTTCCGGTTAGTGGGCATTTCATTTAAATATAATGTATATAAATATAACAGAAACCTGACAGTAAAAAGATTAGCCAATTAAAAAGTAATTAATGACAACTTATTACCGAATTTGTCTATTTATTACTACATTTTTATTAAAACATCAAATTAATTAGGACAAATCTGAAAATGGCTTTTTCAAAACCTTTTCAATAAAAAAAAAGAGTATAAATAATGAACATTCTACAATGGACAATTTCAGGAAGGTTTAACTCCTCCGTAAGTCCTCTTTCCAAGAGATGAACAGCTAAAAAAAATTGTGCTGCATCGCAAATTAGCGAACTGCCTACGGATGTGACAACACCAAATCGTCGAACGGTAAGCTATCTGTGCTTGGAAGTAACATGCTCATGGTGTAATTTCCACGGGATAAGTTAAAATAAGTACATTTTCCTTCCAGATTATATTTCTTTATATCAAAACAGCCATGCGCTTCTGTTTTGTTTCAACATAATTAATATCGACAAAAATATTTTAAAACTGACTTGTTTTCTACATCAACAGACCGGCTGTTCATGATGACGATTCTTTTGAATTAAGTCAAGTTGTGATTTAGCCAGACATTTGTCAACTAAGTTATAGGCTAGAAATCACTTTTATAGCCAATATCAGCTGAATATTGGCTGACTTAACTAGTTGAACCCATGATATAACTGTCAATGTTTGCATTGCAATGACCATGGCGATAACTGTGATGTACCGATTTAACTCAACCATTTCTAAATAACTCACCTTATGGACATGTTGCTTATAATTGGCCTGGTGCCGAAAAGCGGACGTTCCAGCCCAGAAGTTGAACCTGTTGCTCCGCCTACCCTCTTTGGCTAAAGCATGATTTGGCGTAGGCTAAGTCATAGGCTATATGTGAATTGACCAACAACTGTTTTAGCTGCGTTTGATAGTGAGATAGTGACAATAATGTATATAAATTTGAGTCTTACAAGAAATATTTTAGGGTCATTTTTTGCTCCGGCCCTTCTAGCCTACTTTCTGGGGCAAAATAGATTTATTTGGGGGCATTTTTGTCCGGCTTTGCCCCGTAGTAGGCTATATTTCCGATGCTGGGCTAATGACGACGCTGAAGTTGGCTCCCGATTCGCAGCTCCCGATTCGGAATTGCCGGTCCACCTTAAATCGGTCGCGAAAAGCGATTGTATGCTTTCACGGTCATCCTTCCGCTTTTTTCTCCGCTAAATCTAATTGGCTCAACATTCTGATAGCCTAGTTGTGTGTGTGTATACATACATATATTTATTTATTTATTTATTTATTTTGGATACTGCACCGTTTTGAAATAATCGCACTCCAAACTTCCTATGTCCACCAATGTAAATTACTGAAAAAGGTGAAATTTTGAATAGGATTTTCTTGCCAATTTTAGAACGTCTCAAACTTTTGACAGTGGGGTATGAGAGAAGAGGTCCACCACTATATCTGACCCGAGTTGGGTGAAATATTACTGTAGCATTTTGAAATAATCGCACTCCAAACTTTCTATGTAATCCAATGTAAAACGACTGAAAAAGGTGAAAGTTTGAATAGGATTTTCTTGCCAATTTTAGAACGTCTCAAACTTTTGACAGTGGGGTATGAGAGAAGAGGTCCACCACTATATCTGACCCGAGTTGGGTGAAATATTACTGTAGCATTTTGAAATAATCCCACTTCAAACTTTCTATGTAATCCAATGTAAAACGACAGAAAAATGTGAAAGTTTGAATAGGATTTTCTTGCCAATTTTAGAACGTCTCAAACTTTTGACACTGGGGTATGAGAGAAGAGGTCCTCCACTATATCTGACCCGAGTTGAGTGAAATAATACTGTAGCATTATGAAATAATCCCACTTCAAACTTTCTATGTAATCCAATGTAAATCGACTGAAAAAGGTTACATTTTGAATAGGATTCTCTTGCCAGTTTTAGAACGTCTCAAACTTTTGACACTGGGTATGAGAGAAGAGGTCCTCCACTATATCTGACCCGAGTTGGGTGAATATTACTGTAGCATTTTGAAATAATCCCACTTCAAACTTTCTATGTAATCCAATGTAAAACGACAGAAAAATGTGAAAGTTTGAATAGGATTTTCTTGCCAATTTTAGAACGTCTCAAACGTTTGACACTTGGGTATGAGAGAAGAGGTCCTCCTCTATATCTGACCTGAGTTGGGTGAAATATTACTGTAGCATTTTGAAATAATCCCACTTCAAACTTTCTATGTAATCCAATGTAAAACGACTGAAAAAGGTGAAAGTTTGAATAGGATTTTCTTGCCAATTTTAGAACGTCTCAAACTTGTGACACTTGGGTATGAGAGAAGAGGTCCTCCACTATATCTGACCCGAGTTGGGTCGAATATTACTGTAGCATTTTGAAATAATCCCACTTCAAACTTCTATGTAATCCAATGTAAATCGACTGAAAAAGGTGACATTTTGAATAGGATTTTCTTGCCAATTGTAGAATGTCTCAAACTTTTGACACTTGGGTATGAGAGAAGAGGTCCTCCACTATATCTGACCCGAGTTGGGTGGAATATTACTGTAGCATTTTGAAATAATCCCACTTCAAACTTTCTATGTAATCCAATGTAAATCGACTGAAAAAGGTGACATTTTGAATAGGATTCTCTTGCCAGTTTTAGAACGTCTCAAACTTTTGACACTGGGGTATGAGAGAAGAGGTCCTCCACTATATCTGACCCGAGTTGAGTGAAATATTACTGTAGCATTTTGAAATAATCCCACTTCAAACTTTCTATATAATCCAATGTAAAACGACTGAAAAAGGTGAAAGTTTGAATAGGATTTTCTTGCCAATTTTAGAACGTCTCAAACTTTTGACACTGGGGTATGAGAGAAGAGGTCCTCCACTATATCTGACCCGAGTTGAGTGAAATATTACTGTAGCATTTTGAAATAATCCCACTTCAAACTTTCTATGTAATCCAATGTAAAACGACTGAAAAAGGTGAAAGTTTGAATAGGATTTTCTTGCCAATTTTAGAACGTCTCAAACGTTTGACACTTGGGTATGAGAGAAGAGGTCCTCCTCTATATCTGACATGAGTTGGGTGAAATATTACTGTAGCATTTTGAAATAATCCCACTTCAAACTTTCTATGTAATCCAATGTAAAACGACTGAAAAAGGTGAAAGTTTGGATAGGATTTTCTTGCCAATTTTAGAACGTCTCAAACTTTTGACACTTGGGTATGAGAGAAGAGGTCCTCCACTATATCTGACCCGAGTTGGGTGGAATATTACTGTAGCATTTTGAAATAATCCCACTTCAAACTTTCTATGTAATCCAATGTAAATCGACTGAAAAAGGTGACATTTTGAATAGGATTTTCTTGCCAATTGTAGAATGTCTCAAACTTTTGACACTTGGGTATGAGAGAAGAGGTCCTCCACTATATCTGACCCGAGTTGGGTGGAATATTACTGTAGCATTTTGAAATAATCCCACTTCAAACTTTCTATGTAATCCAATGTAAATCGACTGAAAAAGGTGACATTTTGAATAGGATTCTCTTGCCAGTTTTAGAACGTCTCAAACTTTTGACACTTGGGTATGAGAGAAGAGGTCCTCCACTATATCTGACCCGAGTTGGGTGGAATATTACTGTAGCATTTTGAAATAATCCCACTTCAAACTTTCTATGTAATCCAATGTAAATCGACTGAAAAAGGTGACATTTTGAATAGGATTCTCTTGCCAGTTTTAGAACGTCTCAAACTTTTGACACTGGGGTATGAGAGAAGAGGTCCTCCACTATATCTGACCCGAGTTGAGTGAAATATTACTGTAGCATTTTGAAATAATCCCACTTCAAACTTTCTATATAATCCAATGTAAAACGACTGAAAAAGGTGAAAGTTTGAATAGGATTTTCTTGCCAATTTTAGAACGTCTCAAACTTTTGACACTGGGGTATGAGAGAAGAGGTCCTCCACTATATCTGACCCGAGTTGAGTGAAATATTACTGTAGCATTTTGAAATAATCCCACTTCAAACTTTCTATGTAATCCAATGTAAAACGACTGAAAAAGGTGAAAGTTTGAATAGGATTTTCTTGCCAATTTTAGAACGTCTCAAACGTTTGACACTTGGGTATGAGAGAAGAGGTCCTCCTCTATATCTGACATGAGTTGGGTGAAATATTACTGTAGCATTTTGAAATAATCCCACTTCAAACTTTCTATGTAATCCAATGTAAAACGACTGAAAAAGGTGAAAGTTTGGATAGGATTTTCTTGCCAATTTTAGAACGTCTCAAACTTTTGACACTTGGGTATGAGAGAAGAGGTCCTCCACTATATCTGACCCGAGTTGGGTGGAATATTACTGTAGCATTTTGAAATAATCCCACTTCAAACTTTCTATGTAATCCAATGTAAATCGACTGAAAAAGGTGACATTTTGAATAGGATTTTCTTGCCAATTGTAGAATGTCTCAAACTTTTGACACTTGGGTATGAGAGAAGAGGTCCTCCACTATATCTGACCCGAGTTGGGTGGAATATTACTGTAGCATTTTGAAATAATCCCACTTCAAACTTTCTATGTAATCCAATGTAAATCGACTGAAAAAGGTGACATTTTGAATAGGATTCTCTTGCCAGTTTTAGAACGTCTCAAACTTTTGACACTGGGGTATGAGAGAAGAGGTCCTCCACTATATCTGACCCGAGTTGAGTGAAATATTACTGTAGCATTTTGAAATAATCCCACTTCAAACTTTCTATATAATCCAATGTAAAACGACTGAAAAAGGTGAAAGTTTGAATAGGATTTTCTTGCCAATTTTAGAACGTCTCAAACTTTTGACACTGGGGTATGAGAGAAGAGGTCCTCCACTATATCTGACCCGAGTTGAGTGAAATATTACTGTAGCATTTTGAAATAATCCCACTTCAAACTTTCTATGTAATCCAATGTAAAACGACTGAAAAAGGTGAAAGTTTGAATAGGATTTTCTTGCCAATTTTAGAACGTCTCAAACGTTTGACACTTGGGTATGAGAGAAGAGGTCCTCCTCTATATCTGACATGAGTTGGGTGAAATATTACTGTAGCATTTTGAAATAATCCCACTTCAAACTTTCTATGTAATCCAATGTAAAACGACTGAAAAAGGTGAAAGTTTGGATAGGATTTTCTTGCCAATTTTAGAACGTCTCAAACTTTTGACACTTGGGTATGAGAGAAGAGGTCCTCCACTATATCTGACCCGAGTTGGGTGGAATATTACTGTAGCATTTTGAAATAATCCCACTTCAAACTTTCTATGTAATCCAATGTAAATCGACTGAAAAAGGTGACATTTTGAATAGGATTCTCTTGCCAGTTTTAGAACGTCTCAAACTTTTGACACTGGGGTATGAGAGAAGAGGTCCTCCACTATATCTGACCCGAGTTGAGTGAAATATTACTGTAGCATTTTGAAATAATCCCACTTCAAACTTTCTATGTAATCCAATGTAAAACGACAGAAAAAGGTGAAAGTTTGAATAGGATTTTCTTGCCAATTTTAGAACGTCTCAAACTTTTGACACTGGGGTATGAGAGAAGAGGTCCTCCACTATATCTGACCCGAGTTGAGTGAAATAATACTGTAGCATTATGAAATAATCCCACTTCAAACTTTCTATGTAATCCAATGTAAATCGACTGAAAAAGGTTACATTTTGAATAGGATTCTCTTGCCAGTTTTAGAACGTCTCAAACTTTTGACACTGGGGTATGAGAGAAGAGGTCCTCCACTATATCTGACCCGAGTTGAGTGAAATATTACTGTAGCATTTTGAAATAATCCCACTTCAAACTTTCTATGTAATCCAATGTAAAACGACTGAAAAAGGTGAAAGTTTGAATAGGATTTTCTTGCCAATTTTAGAACGTCTCAAACTTTTGACACTGGGGTATGAGAGAAGAGGTCCTCCACTATATCTGACCCGAGTTGAGTGAAATATTACTGTAGCATTTTGAAATAATCCCACTTCAAACTTTCTATGTAATCCAATGTAAAACGACTGAAAAAGGTGAAAGTTTGAATAGGATTTTCTTGCCAATTTTAGAACGTCTCAAACGTTTGACACTTGGGTATGAGAGAAGAGGTCCTCCTCTATATCTGACCTGAGTTGGGTGAAATATTACTGTAGCATTTTGAAATAATCCCACTTCAAACTTTCTATGTAATCCAATGTAAAACGACTGAAAAAGGTGAAAGTTTGGATAGGATTTTCTTGCCAATTTTAGAACGTCTCAAACTTTTGACACTTGGGTATGAGAGAAGAGGTCCTCCACTATATCTGACCCGAGTTGGGTGGAATATTACTGTAGCATTTTAAAATAATCCCACTTCAAACTTTCTATGTAATCCAATGTAAATCGACTGAAAAAGGTGACATTTTGAATAGGATTTTCTTGCCAATTGTAGAACGTCTCAAACTTTTGACACTGGGGTATGAGAGAAGAGGTCCTCCACTATATCTGACCCGAGTTGGGTGAAATATTACTGTAGCATTTTGAAATAATCCCACTTCAAACTTTCTATGTAATCCAATGTCAATCTACTGAATAAAACTTTGAATTTTGAATCGGAATTTCTTGCCAATTTTAAAACGTCTCAAACTTTTGACACTTGGATATGAGAGAGGAAGAAGGTTCTATTTCATATTGTTCAATATGGCATGGTATGGGAGGAGACTGAATAGCAAATTAACCACCACTACAGGAGGAACCACGTCACGCCATAAATATGGCGCTTGTACGCCATCCGGCCTTTTTTTGTCTCAGTTTGAGCTGAGACTGGTTTGTATGGTACCCTTTAGAATTTCTTGCCTCTCCCTATTGCCTGGAGCTACGTCCTGAACGGAGTATGCTTTCTGGGGCTTTCCCTCCCCAGCAACGCGGAATCACGGTTTGTTGCTGTTTGTTTGGCTACCATTACTCGGTAGAGTTGTTACCTTTTGTTAGGCAGTTCATTGCCGGTTTTCCTTGCAGAAGTAGATCGGGTTATGCCGATATCTTCTGATTGTATTTTGTCCTGTTGAGGCATTACATTTTCTTTCTCCTTGTTGTTACTAAGAAAGGGAAAAGGGACCAGCCGGAAGTAGCCTCTGGGCTCTATTTTCAAACCAGCGCAAGGGGACGGTATTGTCAAACGCAAGCTTGTTGACAGCATCAACGTCTTAAAACTGGCGTTATGGCGTTTCTCAGCAATACCGCTAAGATCAACAAATTCTCAACATAACATCCTTTCGCTTGCGCTGCAGTGGGATGGGTGGCGCTGTCTGGGGCCTGTTCTAAAATACTTTCGGCTCAGTGACAATTTGAACCAACGAAAACCCATTGCGTTATGATCAACTGGAACCACCTCTTAGCGGCAACGCAATAGACTCTGGCAATTTGGAAACTTATTCGTCATGTAGTTCTATGTAGTGTCTATAGGTGATGCCAACATTACACTTACATTTAATGAACAAATAGCCTATAATTATTATTAATTAATTCATTTTAATTTAAACTACTAGAATAAAACAGGACAGCTTACAAGAAACTTGCGATCATGTAGGCCAATAGCCTATAATATATAAATTACACATTGACACAGTTGAATCATAAGCCTACCATTTGAATCATAATTATGCCTACATCACCTAATGTAGGCTAATTAATGCATTCGCCACCTCCTCCCGTGCCTTCCGAACTTCTGGGAGACGAGGTGGTGTGGATTGTGATCCATAAATTACTACAGTCCTAGCCTGTACTTCTGTTGCAAGTATGTCTGATTCCTGTGCGGAAAATCGCTCTTGTCGTTGACGGTCCAGTGCGTTTGGGTTGCTCATTATGAAATTGCATGGAGCGATTGCGTTCCAACTGGCTTTTTTTTAAAGCATGAGAACTTTTTAAAGCATTTGATTGGCTACCATAGAGACACACCTTGGACATTTAAACCCAGCCTTTTAGCAATACCGCCATAAGGTGCGCCAAGATTGCCGTCATGAAATTACCAAATTTCTCGCCGACACGCCCTCAGAGCGATACCGCCAAGCGATTACTCTTGCGTTCACCATTGCGTTTGGTTCATTAAAATAGAGCCCTCTGTGTCAGTGGACACACGCTACCTGAGGTTTTAGCGGTCTCTGGCGGCCCTTCAGTGCTACTGATTCGGGCCTACTGCTAGCCACCTGCGCCAGCCTACTAGGCCTCTGCTTGGTTGGCTTAGCTAGCCGACACTACGCTGCCTGTGGTGTGTTGGAGGGATTTCCGTAGGATATGTCCTCCGCTACCCCCAGTAACCTTGCTATGGCGCGCACGTACCCGATATCCTTCAGTGCTCAGCACCTTGGAGTCGGGGTACAAGCTCCAGTTCACACGCGGCCGGAGAGGGCTCAACTGCTTCCTAAAGCGCCTGCCCTTGCACATGCTCTGCCGTTCCAGTCTCCCCCTACTGGTGGGAGACAGCGATTGGTTCACATCTGTGTCCCTGCCGGATGTATACTTCCATATCCCCATACACCGGGATCACCGGAAGTACCTCCGCTTTTCCTTCCAAGGCAAAGGGTACGATCACTCTGTCCTCTCCTTCGGCCTAGCCCTGGCCCCACACACTTTTTATGAAGTGCAAGGAGACACGCTGATCCCACTCTGTCACTAAGGGATTCGCATTGCGAACTACCTGGACGACTGGCTAATCTGCAATCCTTCAGAGGAGCAAGCCAGAACGGATACAAGGTCAGTACTGGCCCACTTAGCTAGCTTGGGCCTGACCCTGAACAGGGGAAAAGAGCCACCTCACCCCCTCCAGAGAGAGGGTTTTCCTGGGCCCGGTTTTGGTCTCAATGTCCATGCAGGCCCCTCTGACCCAGAGAGGCAGCATGTTTTTGATGGACAGTCTTGGGCTGCTGCATACGTGTCCATTACAGCGTTGGGCGGCAGCACAGGGAGTAAGCCCGTACGAGGACAGGCAGCGACTCTTCCCTATTTACCCAGTGTGTTACCTAGGGTGACGACCACCACGGACGCCTCCAAGACTGGCTGGGAGCGGTCGGAGAGGGTAATTCCCTACAAGGGTTGTGGAGCCACTCATGGGTCGGGAAGCACATCAACCTGCCAGAAACGGAGGCAGTGCATCAGGCATTGACCCATTCCTCCCAGTGGTCCGACACAGACAGGTTCTTGTCTGGACAGACAATTCCACTGTGGTCTCCTACCTCAACCAAAAGGGTGGGCTTTGGTCTCCAACTCGACATGCAAAGCATGTCAACTCCTGCTGTGGGCACAGGCCTAGGGTATGTCCCCGAAGGCAGTACATGTACTGGGCACAATCAATGTGGAAGCCGATAGGCTGTCCAGGGGTGGCCTGAGAGCGGGGAAATGGTGCCTGCACCCAGACAGTGCAGTTCATTTAGGGAGTTGCTAGTGGGCACCCCTTCGCGCCTCCCGACCAGAGCGGATTTGCTGCCGCAGGCCTGCTATGGCAACCAAATCCACAGTTGTATGACCTGCTTGGCCCCTAGATGGAAGTGGCCACAGGGCCTGGGGCCAGCAGTACTGGAAACATTTCAGGCATCAAAGCCCCATCTACGAGGGCGCTCTATGCTGGGAAGTGGGCAGATGTTAGCTGCTGGTACCACAATAATGGGTTAACCCAATTATGACAGTTCAGTCGTTTTGGCATTCCTCCAGTCCCTCTTCAAAGAGGGGCTAGTGGAGTCCACGCTAAGGTGTTATCTGGCAGCCATATTTGACAGCCATGAGCGTATTGAGGGCCTGATGGTGGGGTCTCACCCTCTCGACAGCCAGTTTCCCTGAGGAGCCAGGTGGCTTTGCCCACCCAGGTCTAACTTAGTCCCTTCGTGGGACTTACAACTGGCTTTGAATCCACTCACTGAGCCGCCCTTCGAGCTGGATGGACTCAGTCTAACCTTGAAGACTGCATTCCTGCTCGCTATCGCCTCCGTGAGGCGTGTGAGCGAGCTGCATGCACTGTCAGTAAAACCCTCCTGTATGCGGTTGGGTGACAGTAGCTCATCGGTCTTTCTGCTTCTTAACCTTGTGTTTCAGCCAAAGGCCCTCTCGCGGTCGTACATCTCTGTCTATGGTGTTGGAGCCGTTTCACCATCCTCCCCACGAGACCCCTGAAGAAGCCAGGCTGCACTCACTGTGCCCCGTCCGGGCTCTACGGTCTTATATCTCCTGCACAAGTGCAGTGAGGAAGACCAAAAATCCTTTTATTGTTTTGGAGGGGCTATGAAGGGCTTTGCCCTATTGTACAGCACGCGGCCCTCTGGATCATAGAGACGGTTCCATGGCGTACAGCAGTTCTGACACATCCCCTCCCACAGGCGTGGTAGCTCACTCCACTCGGGGCGTAGCTACCTCCTGGGCCTTACTACGTGGTGCCACAATTGCTGACATTTGCGCAGCAGCGGGCTGGGCCTCATCACTCACTTTCAACAGGTTTTATCACCTGGACGTAGCATCATCGGCATCAGTTGCCTCCTCTGTCCTCAGGGCAGCGGAGCAACCTTGTATGTAATTTTGTGATGATTTAGGGTTTCTATTACCCGGTGGTTATTTTCCACGTTTCCCACTTGAGCTTGCTCTTCTGGTAAGAACAGCAGCCAATAGTGCATTTTGTTTTTTACAGGATTCGCACTAATGCAATGACCTGCGGTCCTGGTACCCCACTACATACCGCGCCCAACGTTATTTGGTATTCTGTGACCAATACCGTGGTCAGGCGGGGAACCTTGCACGCTCAGGATGGCAAGTGCCCTCAAGTCGGCAAAAGAAGCCGGGCGGCCGTGACGTGGTTCCGCCCGTAGTGGTGGTTAATTTGCTATTCAGTTTCCCAGCAGCTCTTCCTCTCAGCGAGGATGCCCCATAGTGTGGCGTGTTGACCGATATGAAATAGAACTTCGTTCGTCTGTCATATCCAAGTGTCAAAAGTTTGACACCTTCTAAAATAGGAAAGAAATTCCGTTTCCAAAATTTCACCTTTTTCAGTAGATTTACAAAGGATTACATAGAAAGTTTGAAGAGGGATTATTTTAAAATGCTACAGTAATATTTCACCCAACTCGGGTCAGATATAGAGGAGGACCTCTTCTCTCATACCCAAGTATCAAAAGTTTGAGACGTTCTAAAATTGGCAAGAAACTGCTATTCAAAATGTCACCTTTTTCAGTCGATTTACATTGGATTACATAGAAAGTTTGAAGTGGGATTATTTCAAAATGCTACAGTAGTATTTCACCCAACTTGGGTCAGATATAGTAGAGGACGTCTTCTCTCATACCCAAGTGTCAAAAGTTTGAGACGTTCTAAAATTGGCAAGAAAATCCTATTCAAACTTTCACCTTTTTTAGTCGTTTTACATTGGATTACATAGAAAGTTTGAAGTGGGATTATTTCAAAATGCTACAGTAATATTTCACCCAACTCGGGTCAGATATAGTGGAGGACCTCTTCTCTCATACCCAAGTGTCAAAAGTTTGAGACGTTCTAAAATTGGCAATAAAATCCTATTCAAACTTTCACCTTTTTCAGTCGTTTTACATTGGATTACATAGAAAGTTTGAAGTGGGATTATTTCAAAATGCTACAGTAATATTTCACCCAACTCTGGTCAGATATAGTGGGGGACCTCTTCTCTCATGTCCAAGTGTCAAAAGTTTGAGACGTTCTAAAACTGGCAAGAGAATCCTATTCAAAATGTCACCTTTTTCAGTCGATTTACATTGGATTACATAGAAAGTTTGAAGTGGGATTATTTCAAAATGCTACAGTAATATTCCACCCAACTCGGGTCAGATATAGTGGAGGACCTCTTCTCTCATACTCCAGTGTCAAAGGTTTGAGACGTTCTAAAATTGGCAAGAAAATCCTATTCAAACTTTCACCTTTTTTAGTCGTTTTACATTGGATTACATAGAAAGTTTGAAGTGGGATTATTTCAAAATGCTACAGTAATATTTCACCCAACTCGGGTCAGATATAGTGGAGGACCTCTTCTCTCATACCCAAGTGTCAAAAGTTTGAGACGTTCTAAAATTGGCAAGAAAATCCTATTCAAACTTTCACCTTTTTCAGTCGTTTTACATTGGATTACATAGAAAGTTTGAAGTGGGATTATTTCAAAATGCTACAGTAATATTTCACCCAACTCGGGTCAGATATAGTGGAGGACCTCTTCTCTCATACCCCAGTGTCAAAGGTTTGAGACGTTCTAAAATTGGCAAGAAAATTCTATTCAAACTTTCACCTTTTTCAGTCGTTTTACATTGGATTACATAGAAAGTTTGAAGTTGGATTATTTCAAAATGCTACAGTAATATTTCACCCAACTCGGGTCAGATATAGTGGAGGACCTCTTCTCTCATACCCCAGTGTCAAAAATTTGAGACGTTCTAAAATTGGCAAGAAAATCCTATTCAAAATTTCACCTTTTTCAGTAATTTCCATTGGTGGACATAGGAAGTTTGGAGTGCGATTATTTCAAAACGGTGCAGTATCCAAAATAAATAAATAAATAAATAAATAAATAAATATATATATATATATGTATGTATACACACACACAACTAGGCTATCAGAATGTTGAGCCAATTAGATTTAGCGGAGAAAAAAGCGGAAGGACGACCGTGAAAGCATACAATCGCTTTTCGCGACCGATTTAAGGTGGACCGGCAATTCCGAATCGGGAGCTGCGAATCGGGAGCCAACTTCAGCGTCGTGGGCTAATGACTAATGTTAATTGATAAATAGCCTATCATAATTGTTTACTTTGGCATTATTGTTATTCAAACAGATCTTGCCACTAAAGTATTTTTCATTTAATTCAACTAGCCTAAATATTTCGTTTGCAGCATTTTTGCATATTCTGTCATTATGAAATGAACACGAAGCTTTTTAAATTAAAGGGTAGAGAGGTCCCTCATTGTCGCAACTAGAAGGCTCCGTGTCTCACGTCTGCCTACAACGTTAGCCTACATGATTTTCAAAAATAAATATAAACATAAATTATTTTAAACGGTGTATGCTAAATGAACGACATGAAACGATTTGTTAAACTAATTTAGCCTACACTTTTCCTAAACTTTTTGTATTTTATTTTTTTTCAACACTTTTCCAGGCCTGGAAAGAACCATTTTAAAATTCCATGACTTTTCCAGGTTTTTAATGACCATACGAACCCTGACACATATGTAGGCCTATTACACGACAGTTTATTGAGCGCTAATTCACCCACTCTCGCACTTAACGGGTGTGCTTCACATCTATGACACAGTGTGTCCTTGTTCACTAATCACTCAGCTAGCCAACAACAACATAAATTATAACAGGGCTGCCAACTTTCAGAGGCTACAGAGTGAGGGTTGTCCCCAGCGAAGCGGTGCGAGTTTGGGAAGAAAGTCGCTCATTTTAGGTGCAGTTGCAACCACTTATCTCGCATCAAGCCCAGCTGTAGAGCGGGACAACAGGTGTAAGAAAACGGGAACCGCAGATATACGGGATTCGGGGTTTTCTTCCCAATGGGGAGTTCTTTTTTTAACCTAATTTTCTTTTTGGGGGTTCAGGCCTGATTTTTGCCCAATTTTCCTTCTGGTTCTCTGTAGTCTAAAGCGTCTTTGCAATAGTTTTCTGTAAAAAGCGCTATGTAAATAAAATTGAATTGAATGATGCTTTCTTGTAGCTACAAAATTTAATTGCAATGCGTGAGAACCTGGTGTGGAGGCCTGAGCAGTGCTTGAAGTGGGCCGCTCACTTTTCAATTTTTCTGCGTCCAGTTGGGAGTCTTGCGACTGTCCTTGCTGGGATTTTATTGTGCGTCTCGTTATTTACGATGAACGGTAGGCTATACTCATGCAATTACTCTAAAATTCCCAGACTTTATGGGATTCATGGAATTTCTGTGACTTCTGACAGTCAGAATTGCCAGACTGCATTGATAAATAGCACATGAAATAACTTTGAGGTGCAAGTGTTAGAAGGAATGGCTTTTTAAAAAATAAAACAACGTTAAAGTAACGCATACCATAGTGTGCGTTTGATTACATTTAAAGGTATACTATGTAGTTTCATTGTAAACAACTCGTTCTTTGTTTACATAAAAAATTTCTCCCCAAAAAACATTGTATGTGTCCTTGTGGTCTAATAAACATGTTGAACGTATTTCCTACCTCATATGTCGTTCGCAAAGTGTTTTTTTGTTAATGTTTTGAATTAGTCTAGCGGGATTTCTGAAAAAAGGCCTCCTATAAGGCTCCTTTTTGGGTAAAAGTTGGGAACCAGACTTTTTAACATAATTCAAGTATGCTGAATCCGATAAACCTGGTTCCCAAGTGAAATTTAGAGTTTTTGACCTTCTAATTTGCATAACAAAATGGCCACCGAATTTCCATTTTTTTCCATTAACTCTGTAACCATGAAAGCAAAAATGACAAAGAAAGTGTCTATACCTATGTTTTGAGGGTCAGATAATGTGATTAAGACATTTTTAAAGTAATCAGTAGTAATCCTACTCTTAGAATATGCAAATTAGCGGCCGCCATTACAGAAAAATAATTTTTCTCCAATATCTCTGTAACTAGGCAAGCAAACATGAGAAATGAGTGTCTATACCTATGTTTTGAGGGTCTGAGCATGTGATCAGTGATAAGCCAAATGCTTAATTATGCAAATTAGCTACCAATGAATTAGACAACAATCCATGTAACAATGCTCAATGCACAGGTTCCCAACTTTACCTCAAAATACTCCTTGATGCTTATTCAGGCATGACAGGGCAATATGTTATGTCAATCCCTCCCAATGGCCATTGAACCACACAAGGACTATTGAGGTCATGGTTTTGAAGGAATGATTTTTTAATTCATGGATAAAAAATAAACAGTACCATGAAAGAGAGTTGGTTGTAGTCTATATGCGGTTTATAGTTTGAGACACATTTGTAATGGTAAACAGTTCAATGAATACAAATAAACAGAGCTCTGAGTTCAAAACAAGTGTTACTGACTCAGAACTGAAATTATGACTTAGAATTGGAAGGAAAAAAAAGTCTCACTCACAAAATGCCTCATCCAAACATGCACACACAGACATACCCTTCGCACACACCTTTCGACTCCCTGACTCATCAGCATAATTGTCTTATGTTATTGTCTGTTACTGTCTGTATGTCTGTTTTATCTCCTGTGTCACTATTGTTATTGTCATATTATTTCACCAATAAATAAAAAAAAGAATTGAAAAAAAAAAATAACTTTGTTGGACTAGAACATATTCATGCAAGGAGTTTGATCATCACTCTGACATGCACACATTGCTGTGCATCCTAACCCGGATTTGCGGCATTTGCAACGACGCGTCTTGCATTGCTTCTGGCATGCACACAAAATCATTTCCAGGCAACCTTCTGGGATTGGACTCAATGACATCAGAATGGGCTGTAGTCCTGAATCACCATGTTTCCATCCCATGTCCACAGGTGCAGGAAGCTCAGGTACGGCACAGTGAGCATTTCTCCAAACCATTGCTTGATAGTGTACTCGCATCAAATGGAACTGGAGAGCATCACTTGTTGGTGGCATTGCTTCTGGTTTACCAGTCTTGGAGAACAGTATATGCCTTGCTGCATCAACAGAGTCTGTTTTGTGCACATCATATATTCGGCAGACAAACGCTTCTGAAGATCGAATGGTCTCCTCTGTGAGTTCACCAATTCCCAAGTTTATGAGTAATTGATGGTGCTCTTTGAAGACTTTCCATGATGACCTTTTGGTGTGATTTGCGATGTAGGACGTGGTGTCGCACCCGGTTAATGCATGAAATGGTAACAGAGCTGTTACTGAATCTCTTGGTAGGTTGTTGAAAACCGCATGAATGGGTATATATCGCCGTTTCTTAGTGGTACCAGACATCATCCAGAGGTGTTCACATTGTACACGTGGGGAGTGGGAAACCAAAAGCACGAGAATATCAGTGTCCCTTGATGACACAACAACTGTATTGAACTGGCTGTGCGCAGCATGTAACACCAACCTCGTGTCAGCTTCTTCATGTGTGGCTCTCAGTTGAGTCAAATCAGTGGTTGTCTTTGACGACCTAACCTCAAGTTCTTCTCTGAATCCCCCAGCAACTACAATCTCCTTATCATCAGGTGCCTGAGAACATAGTTCCTCAGACAGTAAATGTGCAAGATCAACTTTATTATCAGGGAGCGACAGAAAGTTTGTCCAATTTTTTGGAAGAGGCACATCACGACCCTCAACAAGTCGTCTGATTGGTCAAGCTGCTTTTGTGTGTCATGTCCTGGTAGCATCCTTGATTGTCTCTTCTCTATATCTGTCGAACACAACGTCTATCCGTTGGTAGTTAGAACCTGCCTTCAGTACTGCTCTTACATATGTGTCGGCTAAATCCCCAAAGGTCACTGCATTGTCAGGCTTTCCCAGAGCAACCACCAGTGCTTGTCCATCAATAATGAGGCAAGACGATGCGTCATGAAGTTCAGTAGCTTCAGGACAGACTATGTCTTCAGTTAACTTATCTGCCAGTACAGACTTGTTTCCAGTGCGGAGTGTACCATTCATTTCGGCAAGTGATACAGGAACTGGCAGAAGCTCGTGCTTTAGGACAGCTGGCAAGTCAACTGGACGACCTGCCTCATAGGCAGTAACAAGGCGTTGGAGGATGTTTCTGTCTGCCTTCAGGATAGTTCTGTCTTTGTCTTTGGTGTCTTTGACCACTTCATACAGAGATGCAAACGTTTTGGCATTAATCCTGTGTAGGGTCGCATGGATTGGGACATCTGGCTTGTCACTTTGCTCAGGGACAATCATCCTCTCCTCAACGAATCTATTCACTTTTTCTTGTCCGAGTTCTTTGGCACAAAGTAACGAGTTTTGGATTGCCTCTGTTGCTAAGTCTTTTGTGGTGAGATTTTGCAATGACCCTGGTGAACCTGAATCAAACACCTTGAATCCCTGGAAGGCCAAGAGCAATGCCAATACGTGCGTTTTTCTGTAATGGCGGCCGCTAATTTGCATATTTTAAAAGTAGGATTACCACTGATTACTTTAAACATGCCTTAATCACATTATCTGACCCTCAAAACATAAGTATAGACACTTTCTTTGTCATTTTTGCTTTCCTGGTTACAGAGTTATTGGAGAAAATTGGAAATTCGGTGGCCATTTTGTTATGCAAATTAGAAGGTCAAAAACTCTAAATTTCGCCTGGGAACCAGGTTTATCGGATTCAGCATACCTGAATTATGCTAAAAAGTCTGGTTCCCAACTTTTACCCAAAAATGCTCGTAGAAGTTTTTCAGGAATCCCACTAGACTAAATGTTACACTGTTGATATCCCGCTGCCATTTTTAAAGCCAGAAACAGCTAAAATGGTGTACACGTCATGAATGGGCGGTTCCTGCTCATTTGATTGACATGGCCAGGCAATGTGGGCAGGCTTCCAGGTAAACTTTTATTTTAGCTTAGGACAGAAATATGTCTCACGCAAATACGCGAACGTGGACGCTTCGAACTATGCGAACAGTTTTTTTTTGTAAACAACTTTCTTGTTCGATCTGTGCTTTCCTCTGGTTTATCTTTCACAAATGTCATGGCAAAAGAAAAACTTTGCGTAACTCGAAGCGTCCACATTCGCGTAGCTATTTGTGTGAGGTATGTTTCTGCCCTTACTCATTAGCAAGATGTTTTCAGCCGAGGAGGTAACAATATCATTATAAAAATAGCGCCCATTACATTATAGTCATTTAGCAGACGCTTTTATCCAAAGCGACATGCAATAAGCGCATACAGAAACGTCATCGAAGTAACTACAGAACAGATAAGACAAAGAACTTCCTTCCCATAACGTGAGCAGCAGTTGTAGCCGAAACGGACCAGTGTACACGGACCACCGGTCCGTATCACTAGGGGCGCTAGAGAGCAACGGACCAGTGTACACGCTAGCGAGCAACGGACCAATCCGAGTGGTCCGCGAGTGGTCCATGGATAGAACTACCGGTCCGTGGACCAGTAATACATTCTATATAGCGCTTTTCATTTTACAGAGAAAATCTCAAAGTGCTTTACAAAGGCAAATACTGCAAACAGAGAAACAGACAGCATCAAAGTGCGTAACATACAGCAATTATTAACACAGCAACACTGGCATGCAGATAGCTACAGGGCTACAGCAATAAATGCATAGACAAATAAAGTAAAGTGAAAATAAGGAAATATGTATCATTACATGTGAAATTGCCTAAATAAATAGGCTAATTTAACCTACAGATTTATTCGTTTTACCGTCTGAAGTGAACAGTCGTTCGTCTCAAGTCATTTGCGGTCATAAGCAAAAATAAGGAAATATGTAGGCTAACGTTATCAATACATGTCACATAAATAAATATATGGATTGAGCTGTTTTACCGTCTGAAGTGAACAGTCGTCCTTCTAAACAGACCAGTGTACACGGACCACTGGTCCGTATCACTAGGGGCGCTAGAGAGCAACGGACCAGTGTACACGGACCACTCCAAGTGGTCCGCGAATGGTCCATGGATAGAACTACTGGTCTGTGGACCAGTATATAGCCTAGGGCTTTTCATTTTACAGAGAAAATCTCAAAGTGCTTTACAACGGCAAGTAGCCTACAGCAAACAGAGAAACAGACAGAGAATCAAAGTGCTACAAAAATAAAATCATAATAATAGACTAATGATAATAATAATAAAATAATAAAGCCTACAGCTATTTTAACAGACAGCAACACTGGCACGCAGATAGAGAGGAATTTTCAACTCGGTACATTCAGTGTGCGAGTGGTCTGTGGACAGACTTAGTGGTCCGTGTGTAGCTACAGATGTTTTCGTAGCTATCATCTTACTGTAGCCTAGCGGTTAACGCTCAGACATTTAATATTCTATGTCGCAGATATTATTGGACACTACTGAGAGCAGACATAGTGGTCCGTGGACACACTTATTGGCTAACCTAGATTTCCATTTTAAAAATCCATTGTAGGCTATACTGCTATCCGTTGTTGTTGATTAGCCTACGAATTTGGCAGTATTTGCTTCAAGTAGGAAATATGTAGACAATAAAAGATGGAACCTGTGTCGTAATAAAACATTAGGCTATTTAGCCTTGTCATCCACCAGTGATCATTCACTAGAGTAGCGCGCATTCGGACTGTACATCATTCAGTAGTCTGTCCACGGACCACTTGTGGACCACTTGGTCTGCTCTCTAGTGCCCCATAGTAACTGCTATACAGAATATTGTAGCGCAGAGCGCTGCATTCTGTTCATTCTCAGTGGGGTTCCCATGATGCCTTGCCGTACCGAGTGGATTTACGATTATTTTGTCAATATTCTGTTTGTTGTAGGAATGCGGGGATATTTGTGTTCTGTTTAAGATTTGCAATTTATGTTCATGTATTTTGTTGTGGTTAATAAAAGTTATACAAACCGAACACATACCGTTATGCAAAATCGTAGAGAGAATAGGCTAATACCCCCCCCCCCCCCCCATTTTTCCATATGTAATCCGAAACTGCATGGTTCTATTACTGTTGCTAATAAATGGCACTGTAGAACTGGTGAAATAAGTCTCCCGGTATGTGATACGTAACACAAGGTTCGCCACAATATTACGTGTCTGAGCGTTAACCGCGAAGATACATCATTTAAATGTCTGAACCACCGCATTGGATCATTAAAATAATCGGTTATTTATGGCCCTATTTGCAGCACACCAGTGCTCTTAGAGTAGCCGGCGATAGCATTGATTTCAGATGGACGAATGTCCACTTCAGACGGTAAACGGATCAATCCATAGGTTAAATTAGCCTATTTATTAATTTCACATGTAATAATAGCCTACATAGGCTATTTCCTTATTTTTGTTTTACTTTATTTGTTTGTGTAGCCTATTTATTGCTGTAGGTGTCATGGTTTGTGACCTTTTTCCCTTGCGGTTGTGTTCCTCGGTCGCCACTAGTGGGCGCTGCTTCGTTGGTGGAGTTTTGGCTCCTTTCCTTCTTCTCACGAAGAAGTTCTCATCAATGTTGCACAGCTGCACATGGTTGCCAGTGAGCTATTTAAGCCCATGTTCCTTTTGTTCTGGGCTTCGATATTAATTGTTCTTTGTGATTGTTTGTTCTGTGGTGTATTTTCTGGTATTAGTTGTGCTGTTTTGTGTGCGGTTTATTTTGCCCTTTTAAAGTTTTAAACGTATGATTAGATCTAGGTTTTTAAGGAAACCATTTTGCTCCGTTGCGCTTTTATTGGAGTTTTGCGGCTTCAGGTTGAATTCCTGTTTGGTGTGCTCATTTCAGTCTCCGCTTTCTGGTCTGTCCTTTGTTTGTCGATTTTACCTAGATCTATTGCCTTTTACTAAGAGACAGGGCGTTTGTATCATACTGACTTTAGGGTTTTATTTATTCTTAGAGGCAGGTCGGTTATTTTCGATTAAGTTTGCGTTGGTCTTTTGTTGCAGCTGTTCCTGTTCGTCCTTTTCACCTGCGGGACGATTTTGTTCGGAACTGTGGTTCTGTTCGTTCTCCGGGTGTGTCCCTCCTTGTATGGAGCTTGGACGATGCTATGGACCTGTTTGTGTTTGATCGCGTGTTTATGAGGGTAGCCATGGAGCGTTGTCTCTGTTCCTCCGCCTCATTACATTTCCCGTTATTGAGAGGCAGTGCGTGCTATTTTCTGTTAAGGTTGCATTGGTCTTTTGTTACAGCTGTCCTGTTCGCCCTTTTTACCTGTGGGACGATTTTGTTCGGAACTGTAGTTCTGTTCGTTCTCTGGGTGAGTCTCTCCTTATATGGAGCTTGGGTGATGCTATGGACATGTGTGTGCGGGATTGCGCGCTTTTGAAAATAGTCTTAAAACGTTAGCTCTGTTCCTCCGCCTCGTTACATTTCCCATTATTAGAGGCTAGGGCGTGTGTTTTCAATTAAGCTTGCATTAGTCATGTTTGCTAGTAAAGTTATGGGACGACGGTGCTCCGTCGGCTCGCCTGTAAAATGTTTCTCTCTCCTGGGAGATCGGGTGTTTACCCCTTTACGTTTTCTCGATCAACGCGGGACTTGCCTATGTGGATGTAGTTATTCGGACTCTTCCCCCCTGGCGTACTTGCCTATGTGGAAGTAGCTATTAGGACTCGCCCCCCCTGGCATATTTGCCTATGTAGATGTAGTTATTAGGACTCATCTCCCCTGGCTTTTCTGTTCCTGCTTCCTGGTCGTTGCATTTGACTGCGAGCCTATCAAACTGCCATGAAATTTTATATCTGTTCCTTCGCCTCGTTACATTTCCTCTTTACCAAGAGGCAGGGCTTTTATTCTTTATCAAACTCGTGTTGGTCTTTTAGCCGGTAATTCCAGTGCAGCTGTTCTGTTTCGTCCTTTTTTACTTGCGGTACGATTTTGTTCGGAACTATAGTTCTGTTCGTTCTCCAGGTATGTTTCTCCTTATATGGAGCTTGGGCGTTTTTGTTGACAGGTTTGCGTTTGACTGCGAGTCCCTGAGAGTAGCCTTGGAACGTTAGATCTCTGTTCCTTTCGCCTCCTGGCATTCTAATTCGCATTAGTTTTCAGTGTTTGTTGGTTAGATGTTTTATGTGTACCTTTTGTGCTACTCGCCTATTCTTGCGCCTCATTACTGAGGCAGGGCGTTCATTATTGCTGGCTGTTTAATTACTTAGCACGTGGAAGCATGGGGTAGCAGTTCTTTGTTCCCCTTCGCCTTATTTGGATTTCTTGCTGTGAAATCAGGCGTTTGTGCTTCTACTCAATTGCGTGTTACAGTGTGCCGGTCTGTAGCTGTGGTGTGTGTGTGTTCCTTGTCTTGTCTCCTCCCTTATCTGCGGGGTTTCCCGCCTTAGTGGCCCTAGGGCTTTTAGAATCCCCTTGCTGTGTTTGGCTCCTCCTACCTCACACGTCACGCCCCATTACAGTAGGCTATTCATTAGTCATTTGCTATAGGAAGATGCTAGATACTAAAACGTCTGTACACGCGGACCACTCGCGCACAGAATGTGCCGAGCTGAAAACCCTTCTCTAACTGCTGTCCGTTAATAATTGCTGTAGGCTTTATTATTATTTTATTTTACTTAAAAAAAATAAAATTGTGGCAATTTGATGCTCTGTCTATTTCTCTGTTTGCAATATTTGCCTTTTTTTAAAGCACTTTGAGATTTTCTCTGTAAAATGAAAAGCCCTATATAAAATGAATTACTGGTCCACGGACCGGTAGTTCTATCCATGGACCACTCGGGGACCACTTGGAGTGGTCCGTGTACACTGGTTCGTTGCTCTCTAGCGCCTCCACTGCTAGTGGTCCGTGTAGTCCGCGGACCACTTGGAGTGGTCCGTGTACACTGGTCCGTTGCTCTCTAGCGCCCCTAGTGATACGGACCAGTGGTCCGTGTACACTGGTCCGTTTAGAAGGACGACTGTTCACTTCAGACGGTAAAACAGATCAATCCATATATTTATTTATGTGACATGTATTGATAACGTTAGCCTACATATTTCATTAATTTTGCTTATGACCGCAAATTACTTGAGACTAACGACTGTTCACTTCAGACGTTAAAACGAATACATCTAAGTTAAATTAGCCTATTTATTTAGGCAATTTCACTTGTATCGATACATATTTTTGCTTTACTTTGTTTATGCATTTATTGCTGTAGACTTCAGACAGTAAAACATCAATCCATATATTTATTTATGTGACATGTATTGATAATGTTAGCCTACATATTTCCTTATTTTTGCTTATGACCGCAAATGACTTGAGACGAACGACTGTTCACTTCAGACGGTAAAACGAATAAATCTGTAGGTTAAATTAGCCTATTTATTTAGGCAATTTCACATGTATTGATACATATTTCCTTATTTTCGCTTTACTTTATTTGTCTATGCATTTATTGCTGTAGCTCTGTAGCTATCTGCGTGCCAGTGTTGCTGTCTGTTAATAATTGCTGTATGTTACGCACTTTGATGCTGTCTGTTTCTCTGTTTGCAGTATTTGCGTTTGTAAAGCACTTTGAGATTTTCTCTGTAAAATGAAAAGCACTATATAGAATGTATTACTGGTCCACGGACCGGTAGTTCTATCCATGGACCACTCAGACCACTCGGAGTGGTCCGTGTACACTGGTCCGTTGCTCTCTAGCGCCCCCTAGTGATACGGACCAGTGGTCCGTGTACAGGGATGTAGCCTACCATTTTAGTCCCCTCAAAGTTATGATGTGACGTTCCCTAGGGATGTCCTAAAAACATTACTAGGACGTTATTAAAGTCCTAGGATGGTCACTGTTTGGTTACAATATGACATTTAATTTGAATTTATCGGGGACGTTCAAGCAACGTCCCTATCCGGCTATGATATGACACTGTGCTCATAACATTCATGGGACATTCAGGGACGTTCCTGCGACGGCTGTTACTGGTTACAGTATAACGTCATGTAATGAATGTCTGGGGGACGTTACTAGAACGTCCTGGGAACGTTCTCTGTGACGTCCACGTAACTTTTAGAAAACCCTACAAAAAGACGTCAAGGCGACGTCCTGCCCCCGAGTGAGGGCAGTGAGAATCATATACAGTAGAACCTATCTATGCCACTGATCCCAGGACTCAACCTGTCCCTCTGATTGGTCCTGAACAAATGTTAATACACTGTCCAAACGACACAATATTTAAAAAAATCAGTGCATGCAGAGACATTAGATGAAGGAAAGGCACCTATTGCAATTACATTTTTTTGTGGGAAAAATTTATTGACTGAGTATTTTGACCACATTGCTGCCATTGACTTACATGGTGAAAGACCTATACTGGAGCCAACCGCAGTGGCGCTAGTGAGCAACGGCACCAGGAAGTGAGCTTCAAAACAAAAGCCCAGTCTTGGCCCCTTGGTTGTAGGTTAGATTATCATCATAGTCAAACGGTGAGATTGGGGAACCTGCAAAACTGACACTCCTTATCCAAAGAGTCATACAAGGAAATCATACAAGGAAAAATGTAGGCTGTGGATAAAATTATGTGGGCGACCTCATTCACAACTGAACCCCTCAAAATGACGAAGCACATCTAACATTATGTTTGCTCCAAGGTAAAAAGCTAACGTTAGTTAACATCGTTACCCTTATTTTGGTGTTAATGGCTACCATAACTGAAAAAAGAAACTAGTGGTAGCCAATTGACTTAAAATATATCAAAATCAATTGTTTTCAATGGTCTAACAATGCAACGTTAATCACATCCTTAGCTTTGGCTATCCGTAACGGATGTCAGCTGTTATAGCTACTGTTTACGTTAGCTCTAAAAAGGGAAAATCACTGTTCTCTAACAAATATGTTATTCCCGCAATTTGTTAGTGGAAGCCAAGTCCCGAGTAACGTTACCCAAACACTTGTTATTTGTGTGCAACTACTGCTGCAGTTACATGCCTACCACCTCCAACTAAAATGTTGGTAAGCTAAAAACATGAATAATGCAATAACGTAATGGCCACTAAATAGATAAAGTATTGGAACATTTAATGGTTTGTGAAATAATATCAAACTCTAGCTTGAGCCATTTCATTTGAAACAGTAAATTTAATCTCACCTCAAATGTAAATGGACAGAATTTTTATTTAACATACAAAGGAATGTCCACTTCCGTAGCGTGAAATCAATACTGTAACATTACTGTTGTAACTAGGCATTTTAAAGCCAAAGCGAGCGCATCTAACATTAGCTGGTTAGTTACCACTTAGCTACTGTGCTGAAACTAGACTTATTTGGACGTTTGGTTAGCTTACTAATATAAAATACCCTATGTTAGTGTTTGCAGATCTATTTTTAACATTCGCTAACGTTGAATAACATTAACGATACCAGACTCCGTCTCGTAAACAAACCGATGATAATAATGTCTTCATGAATGAGATATGGTTTGCTATTTGAGGCCAAGCCAGCTAGTCCCTCTGCTGATGTCTGTTACGTTAGGTTTCCATTGTCACTGTCGTAGCAGTGATGGAAATAATGCTGCCTAGCATCATAAAATCTACATTGAATCATTTCAGCTAGCATTTAAACTACACTACAAATATGAAATTAAAGATCAATTTTTCCTAAAGTTACCATTTTTCCAAAAGGGCAGTAGCCTACTTTCATAGTTGAGAACACCATGTTTTCTTTGACGGACACAAAGCTTGACGGACATAGCAACAGTTACTATGGGGGGCAGGGCTTAGTGAAAGGTCAATTGCAATTTTAACAAGGTGCTGATTTTTCTTAATTAAGGCTGTGTTCGGAATCGCCCCCTATTCACTCCCTCCCTATACACTACTTAGGGAATCTACATAGGGCACTAGATAGGGATTCACTGGTGGAAAAGAAGGAGGTGATTTCGGACACTACATAATCTGAATAGGTTACTTAGCAACGCGCGACGCTTGCGTGACAGCGGTCACCGGCTTGGTGAGAAAACATGCAAGAAACGGTAAAAAAGTGTTCTTTTTTATTTTGAACAAGGGTTTTGTTGTCTCGTTGTACGTATATAGGTAAGTTAGGTAACAAGGTAGCTAGCTAGCTAATTAAGTAGCATTTTCCATTAAACAGTAATAATTGTTAAATAAAAAAAATAGTTAACACTTTATAATATATTTAATCTACCGCGTTTATTTATATTTCGGTTATAAAACCGATTAAACTGATTTAATATAGGCTACAAGATGAAACTTGCATTTATATTTACATTTCTAGACCAGCGCAGGCTCAGCCGTCGCCATCTTGACAAAAAAATGTCTCCGGTCATGTAGTGTACATAGTTTGTACCCTACATTTTGTGGTGCATTGTGGGGGATATTGAGTGCACTACTTAGGGTGTCAAATTGACATTTTGAATTTTGGACACCCTACAAAATGGCCGACGCCCTAAATAGTGCACTATATAGTGAATAGGGAGCGATTCCGAACACAGCCTAAGTGTTTTTCAGAGAAGAGTCTTCCTGCAGACATCAACCGTGAAGCCCCACGTCAACCGCCATGCCCCTTGGGGCCTGAGTGTTGATCTGGAAGTTGCGTCATGTGCCATGGAGTCACTTCCGACCACGTGCCAGGACCTTTTCGTTACTTCCAGAGATTTTCTTTTACTTCCCCATCATAGAACTATATATTAACTAGAAAGGAAGAAGCCTTCTCGAAACGGCACCGTTTCCACGGCCCAAAGTTTTTTCTCTGATTGGCCAACGTGACCTGTCACGTGAAGGTGATCATTTTCTCCCTTTTCACAGAGTAATGGCTGCCGTTGTAACTCTAGTTAGCGACCATATACATGTATAGCGACGACTGCAAAGTTATGCTACCGAATAAAAAAGCTAAATGAAAGGTAACTTTGTTAGCTACCGTTAGCTAAGTTAGCTCGCAGTAGCAGCCAGAGGCCTAGAAAGGACATGCTATCACAAAAGCCTGTTGATAATACACCAATAGTAGCTCGATGCACATTTAAAATAAAATAAGCCAGGTATAGCATAACGTTATTTATACTTTAGAACACATTTGGCTAATCTTAACGTAACCCCCTCGAAACTGCAATGGACATAACGTTATTACGATAACCTTCCAATATCAACGTTATAGACTACTGCACTTTAGACCGCATAAACGGGCACAAGTGTCCGCTATGCGTTAAGATAACTATATATATATATATAATGTATGTTATATAGCCTGTGTCTATGTTCATAGACATCCTATATAGGCCTATAGCTACGCTGTATGTGTAGCCTACGTTATGTGGTGAGTGAATACATTTTTTCCTGGTTGGTTCAGTTCAACAAGTTACTATGACAAGGGTGATGCAGGAAAATAAACAGACCTAACAGCAAAGCATATTTGTGGTTAATGCTAATTTAGCTCAAGCAGGACGACGAAGAAGACAAGCAGGCTAACCTAACGTTGTCAAAAAAAGATTTCTTACCGTGAAAATATTAAATTTTTTCCCCCAGGGTTTCTGCGCTGTTATGGTTTTGAAAGCTCCGCGCTATGATTCAGGTTTGGCAAAACTGGTATGCAGTAACAACAATGCTATATATTTTATAACTCTATAGATGTATACCTTGCCAAAAATCACAAGAGCATTATTCCCCTCAGATGGTACCGACCAACCCTACTGGCTCACGGACTACTAGCTGTACGAATTATATATTATAATTTTTGACGTAAAAAATGATACCTAACACATAAAAGAGAAAACCTCTGTATCTCTCTGTATGTCTGGTGCACAGCAGCCAGCAGATGGGACGCAATGTACCCACACACACACACGCACGCACGCATTAATTAGGTATAGGGCCGACTAAATGGCCAATTAGTGATTGTGTGCTCCAACGGGTATCAGAACTAGTCCATCTGATTATCAACTCATCACCCATGGTAAGGATAAGCCACAAATCAGCTGTGGAGACTGCCACCTATAAGTTCATAACAGTGTCATCTTCAGAGATATATGTAGGAAACTTCATCCGTAAACAGAGGGATATTGAAGCTACAACATTATATAATCCTGACCATGTAGGACTATTCAGGAGGTTTGGGGGAGGGGCTAAAGCGCTTCAAAAACAGCATGTTATCTAACCCTAACCCTCATATGACAACAATCCAGATGTATTTGGTAGGTAAAATAAGGTCTACACTAGTGCAAATCCAAACATATGACTGTGATTAGGAAAAACATCAATACCTTGAAGGATTTTTTCCACCAAATAAGCAAAAAAATCAAAAGACTTGATTTTATCCAGGCTGGAGTCTCAAAGGGTCTCAGAAACTACACCTCAAAGAGGCTCTAACCAGACAGAGGTGAAAATTAAACTTTGTCGTAGGACAAAACTAAAGACGTTTTTGGAAAGGCCTTGACCTGGAGAATAACGTTTGTCAATTATTTTGCCCTGACACCCCAGGGGACTCAGTAGCGCCCCCTAGAAGGGCAAAACTGGCCAAACTTCAAATGCTTCTAATTCTGGAACCAATGGACATATCGGGTAGATATTTAACAGGATGATTAACTAACTAGTCTTTCATAAATAATGTCAGAGCCAGCCTTCAAGCTCTAACAGAAGGGCCTGAATAAAACGTTTGATGCTTAATCATTTGATACTTTGATGATTCAATTATATGATCAATTGGGATCTTAACTGATGCTATATTGAACATACATTTTAAGCCCCAGGTCAATAGGATTAGTATTTTTTTCGTTATTGGTACTAATAGTTTAGAACTACAATTCCCCAAAAACCAGAGAGCTCTACGTAATGATGGCCTGTGAAAAGATGGCGCCGTCTGTAGTCCGTTTAGGGTTAGGGTTCGGATAATAAATATATACGGCTAATCTGGGTCGCCCCATGTAGGGGACAGTATTAAAATGAATTGAGATTGTGGGATTTTGACCATATCCGACATAAACTGTTTGCTTTTTTTGTGACTGAATAAACCTTTCCACATGTTTTTTGTGTCCCTATTAACATATTTAGCGGTTATCGCCATCAACCAGTAGCTACTCAAAAGTCAGTCTGGTAAACAAAATTCACTAGCCGGCTAGCTAGCTAACAACCGAAAAGTAGCATAGTAGCCAAGCCCACAGTAACACCTCTAAATTTCGTTCTATGTAGCACGAAAACAGTCTGAGAAATGCTAGCATTAAAAATGCATGGGTTTAAATTTCGTTCTGTGTAGCACGATAAAAGTCGGACAATCGTGCTCCGGGTGACGATTCAATAGATTAATTGTCGTGACTATGAGCATGAAAAAGCGTGAGACCGGGTTGATTTTTCACCTGTTAACATAACAAAGTGTACCTTAACCTAAAGGCTAAGACCATTGCGCTATTGTGTGGTAAATTTATTAAACATCCTCACATAATTTTTTGGAAATACTGACTTATTTCTTTGTGATGGAGTTCATTTCACCCCTAGGGGAAATTATATTTTTCTAAATGCTATTTTACAGTCCCTTAAATACTTAATTCAGGGGAGGAGACGCTGCCTTTACGGGTTTTCCCTGCCCAATTCTGGCAGTTTCTCCAATCCTGGATTTGGCTTTTAACGGAACAGGGTTTTTTTAATGAACTAAGTTCAATGAACTAAATTCAAAATTTATGTGATTATTTTTAAATTAAATTTGTAGCCATGACATTGTTCACCCAACGCCCTCTGCTCTTCCTCACCCCTGTCCCTTATCTTCCCTACAAACACCCCCCCGCACATCTTGTCCTCTCCAGCATTGCCAATCCATGGCCTTCTTTGCGTATTTCTCCCCACGCTGGATGTAGCTGTCTAGTATGTACATTTTGGGGAAACAGTAATAAAAAGTTTCAATTAATTATAAAACTTGTTTTTTTATTGAAGGGTTCATTGTTTGCATATGTCATACAGTGGTATAAGGAGAAATTGCTAATTTTTTTTCATTTGTAAAGACTAAATAATCAAATGTACACCATTCAAAATTATGAATCATGAATAAGGGAAACATTTTTATTCTTCGATATGCTGCGTTTCATTCACAGCAAGTTTAATCACCGTCTCCAACGTTGTCCTGGACGATAAGGGGAAAAAAACGTAGAGACGTTAGGAGTTTGTTATAGGACACAGCAAAGTTCAGCAGCCTGTCTCAGTTTAAAGCCCACTCACCACATCAAGGTGCAGGCTGAACGTGAGAACACAGGATAAGACGCACATCCACAAGACAAACCCTGACAAGACACATTAAAATGACAAGGTCACATTAAGGAAAAATGTACACGTTTATGTGGGCTCTAAGTGGTAGCCTACTAGCAAAACTCATCCAGGGGTGTCTGTAAGCAAAGACACTTCGTTTATGCGCTGTTAAAAGTGCATTACCGTATCTGGTTTTGATGCGCAACTTCAGTTCCTCAATCCGGTTGATTTATTTTGAGCGATGAGAGGATGCACACGTGTAAATCGACATACAAAAGCAACATAATAGTAAACGCAGCCACAATAACTTAATGTAATGTTATGTAAAGCTACCATGTTCTATAGCCTAGATGGGCTATAGACAACGGAGCACTCGCTGTTCTTCGCAAACATTTACCGCATAGCCTACTGTGTCACGCGGTTACACAAAATAGGCTATTTCGAAAAATATAACCAGCTAATGACAACTACTAGCTACCTCAAAGCCCGTTGCACACTGTTTCGAGGAAACATGTCGTTCAGCCCGGAAACCGTAGCAAAACGGTGCACACCGTTTTCAGATTGAACTTGGCCCAGGACAGCTTAACATACTTTTTCAGGGGTGAGTAAAACAATAAAAAAATTAAAAAAATGGGTGAACTATCCCTTTAAGGAAAATTACAACACAGATCATTCACAGGTGACACAAACAAGGAAATAGACAGGACGTGAAACCTGGGCCACGTTCAATCTGAAAACGGTATGCACCGTTTTGCTACGGTTTCCGGGTTGAACGACATGTTTCCTCAAAACGGCGTGAGACGGTGTGCAACGGGCTTTGAGGTACGTTTTCTCTCGTTTGGTGGGTGTGTCAGGGGTGTTACCCAATCAGCAGCGACGTGTATATAAACCCCGCCGTATTAAAGAGGCAGTGCGCACAATGGATCAAGCTAAAGTCTTTTACAAATGCGTCAACTGCAGCTTGGTGTGTGCGCAACAATCGAAGGCATTAGAAGACATGTTTGTGTCTTTTGCTATTGTATGTACCATTGTGGAGTGACACTTCCATAAACTTTTCTACTCCACTCTACTCCTCTAAATATATAATGGTAAATATTACAATAGCATATCACAACAACAGTGATCAGCAATAATGATAGGCCTAATACTCATAATAAAATAATTAGCTCCTATAGATTTTAACACAGTCTCGAAGGTAAGAAGTGGATTATCCTTCACCTGAAATGTTTGCCTTGTCATCCTGAAATGCGAGTCAAATGTTGGATCACTATACTTAGGAACCACAGTTTCCACATACCCCTTCACTCGATTGGGACGTTCTCTGCTATTCTGGACTGCAAGGGCAGTGACTGTAACATCGTGCGTATTTCGGAGTATTAAACACGTATTTAAACCGATTTCATCAGGCTCCGAAAATTCTTCAAAAATTACGCAAAGAATGGCCTTCTCAGCTGCCATAGTTGCAACGCTTGCGTAACACAACAGGGTGTTCAACGCACCACCGTTTCCGTTTAAATAAACGTTTTGCTACGGTTTGTCGGGGCCATAGAAATATATATTAACTAGAAAGGAAACGTGGTCACGTGGTTCCATTCAGCCCTATTCAATTTGGGTTCTTCCGCAATGGCACCCGCCGCAAGATGGCTGCCATGGCCCGGAAATAGTATTATTATGAGCTCTGCCATGTATTTCCAATGGTGCGTTGTGAAAGTCAACATAGTGGCCCCAGCGCAATCTAGGTATCAAAAGTTCACAATATTGTAGTCAATAGAAGCAGGCAATCACATTTTATATTTTTCCTGGGTTAAAATTTTTTTTAGCCTACACAGAAAAAAGAGAGCCATGATTTAAAAATACTCATCGGTGAGTGTTTAGCAAGCGCACTGAACTGTGATTGGTTAAGAACATGGTCACGTGGTAATTTTAGTTACGTCACAGGGCAATCACGTGAGGAGGCCTATTGGCATTTTCGCCTCAAATCCATTCTCTCAACCTCTATTGAACTCTATGGTTAGCTGACTTGCTATGAGCATTCAGCTAACTGCATCCGTTGCTGTAGCTATATGAAGTTCGCTTACCAGCTATCTTGTGCATAATAATGAAATGGTTTTCAAATGCTTTCGCGTGTGTAATATTTCTAAGGTCATGCTTCATATCTCAAGATGAGTGTTGTTAGATTACACTAATTAGTAACACACCCAGTGAATATGTTAGTGTTGAACCCAGGAAAAATGTAAAATGTGATTGCCTGCTTCTATTGACTACAATATTGTGAACTTTTGATACCTAGATTGCGCTGGGGCCACTATGTTGTCTTTCACAACGCTCCATTGGAAATACATGGCAGAGCTCATAATAATACTATTTCCGGGCCATGGCAGCCATCTTGCGGCGGTGCCATTGCGGAAGAACCCAAATTGAATAGGGCTGAATGGAACCACGTGACCACGTTTCCTTTCTAGTTAATATATATTTCTATGTTCCCCATTCTGTTTGCGGAACGCAATAAATGAGTTGGACACATCTTCGTTTGTCCATGCAAGTTTGTTCTGTTCGTGATAAGTGGACTTCAACGAGCCGACATCTCCCACCAAGGTAAATGATGCCAATGAAATGTTGAAACCAGTAATGTTAACGTTAAGCAGCAGACAACAACTTAATACTAGGAGTTGGCTAGCTAGCTCATGTTAGCAAATTAGCACTAATATTACTAACTTGTGCTGTTTTTTTCCATTGCTATGTTTATTTGTAGTGCAGCAAACGTTTACATTCGTGAGAAGTCATGAATCATAATGGTTGTGTACCGTAACTAGCTAACGTAAGCTAACGTTAAGTAGTAGCTAGCTTTCTAGCTATTAGTGTTTGTCTAATGACGGCTAAGTAACAACGTACTTTATATACAATACGATACATTGTTTGTTTTACAAACATTAGCACTTCAATTAACGTCAGTTTTGTGTGTGTTGCTAATGTAACGTTAACGTTAGCCGCCTACTGTAGTTGGATACTAGCTCTCTGTTCTCAAGTCGGTCTTTTAACGTTACCTTACTAGTTACCATTGTTTTTGTAGGGGAGGGTGTGATAAATGGATCATTTTGGCCTGGTCAGTAAATATTCACCCAAGCTTTTGTAGAGCAATGGCAACCTTAGGTCCCCAACGCTTTCTATAAAGAATATAAACGTGACTGGGAGTGAGCCAGCTCATGCTTTTATAGCCACAATCAGAATTAATTAATGATAATAAAAATATAATTACAGATAGTCAACATGCAATATTATTATTGGCAATGATTATTTGTACAAACGTCTTAAGTTATTGTACTGTATTAAATATGAAATATGATGACATAGGAATCTGTGTGAATCACGACAAAGACATTTTAAATGTTATTGTACTTATTGATGTTATGATTTTTTAAATTTTTTTAACAGATGCATCATTCCATTCTGCAGGGAAATTCAGCTTTGCAACTTGACAGATGCGCAACCTGCTGCAAATTGTATCACTGTCCACTTTAACAAAAGAATAGCTGATCCCTTCTCTGGTCTGGCTTCCCTGTAATGATGTTGTTACGGCTGCCTGTCTTACCCCTGCTGTGCGGTCTTGTTTTTCCCTCCTCCAGAGGTAATTGGCTGATTGGAGTCACCTGGCCCACACCTTTAAAAGACTGGCTTGCCCAGCCTTCAGGAGTTGCTGTTCTTTTTGTTCCTGTGCTTCCGAGTGAGACGGTTTTTCTCTCCTTCACGGTCTACGACCTAGTTCGTTGGACTGTGGGTTTTCTGTATTTTCTTCATCTACTGACCTATTTCCTTTGCTACACATATTTACATTCACAGACGCATATATACATATACATACCTGCATTCACGCACCCATACGCTCCCTATCCCTTTTCCCCCTGGTGTAAATAAATATATTTTCTTTATTCGCAACTCAACGTCTCTGTGCCTTTTATGTTGCGGTCATTCAGGGAGTGGCCGTAACAGATGTACACATGTATTATCTTGTCAAATTATCCAATGTCTTCTGTGTTATATTTACTGTGTATTACTGGAGTGTAACAACAATTGAAGAAGAAATTTCCAATTTGGGATCAATAAAGTACTGCTACTACTACTACATCCCCAGTGCTTTCAACACGATTCAACCACACCTACTAGCTAGAAAACTACAAGTCATGCACTTACACCCATCTAGAATATTGTGGATTCTTGACTCTTACAAATAGGCCTCATTGGCTAAGACTGCCTAGTCATGTTTTATAAGATACCATCTTAACACATACAGGTGCTCCCCAAGGCACAGTCTTGTCACTTTTTCTTATTACATTATACACAGCTAAACTGACTGTAGGAGCAGTTATGCCTCCTGTCAACAAACATTTTCAAATTATTCTGCCATTGTAGGATATACAGGGGGTGGTCAAAATATCAGAAACACCAGTTTTCCAGAAAACATAAAACACCTGCCACATGTGTTATGACCCAGACAGCTGACTGAACCCAAATGCACGACTCAGACAAGGGATTGCCAATTCTCAGGTGTTTTTATTGCTTACAGGGCAGTCCTGTAGCAGGGGGAGAAAGGCAAGACAGGTTATACAAATCACACAATATTCTCTATAGGTCAGCACAAAGTAAAGGATTCAACAATAGTTTGGCTTCAAAAATGATGGTATAAACACTCAAGATAGACTTCTCTCCCTCTCCACCTCAGCTGATGTGTGGTGAGCATTCTGGCGTAAAATGGCTGCCGTTGCATCACCCAGGTGGGTGCTACACATTGGGCAAGTTTCCCCCCTCATCATTGTAAAGCGCTTTGAGTATTGAGAAAGGCGCTATATAAATGGCAGGCATTATTTTTTATTATAAAGGGTGACTGGGCCTTTGCTATTAGGGCCCTTCAACTTTGGAATGCCTTGCCCGAGGAGCTCAGGCTTGTAATTTCTTTTAAATCCCTTCTTAAAACTAATTTTTTTAGACAACTTTTAACTGAATTTTAATTAACCATGGTATTTAGGCATTTTATTGCATTTTATTGTACTGTATTTTACCTTCATTTTAGATATTTTTTTAGATATTTTGCCTATTTTCTTATTTAATGTGTTTTTATTTGACTGTGAAGCACTTTGTAAATGTAAACCTGTTTTAAGAAAAGTACAAATAAAAGATTTTTTAAAAGTGTGTTGCAAAATATTGAACATGTTTTATAGTAGCATTGTGGCTAGTGTTTTGTTCTATGCTGTTTGTTGGGGAGGTAATATTACAAGAGCGGATGTCAACTGTGTCAACAAACTAAGAAAGCAGGGTCAATGGTTGGCTTTGGTCTAGACAGTTTAGAGGTTATTTTTGAACAGCGCATTCTAAGGAAGTTTGAGAGAATTGAGAGAAATTACAGGATTATAATCATCCCCTATATGGAACTCTTAGCAAGCAGCGCAGTTTACTGGTGTTGAGGAAAATTCTCGTCCTCCCTTTTCCGGTGAGTTTTTATATGAGGCTGTGATGATGTGAATAAACACTCAAGACAACGGAGTAGTAAAAGCATAAAATCTTTAGCATAAAAGCAGAGGCCTCTGGTGAGTCAAGTTAAGTTCAGTCACTTAGCCAGCAAACAAAGAGTCCACTGGACATAAGGAAATACACAGCTTACATACTATTCCTTGGAGGAGTTGGGGGCAGTCCCCAACCCTCTCCACCCATACATTTCTAAATCATCCTATCCTAATCAAGCAAATACTTTATTACTCCTCCTCTGCATTAAATCTCATCCTATAACAGTAAAGCATGATTAACATAGTCTCCTCCTTAGCAGTAATTAACATAGTCATATGACTTTCAAGCATTGATAGGTTTTTATTCCTAATAAGGGCCTTCGTTCTGTCTCTAGTTTTACCAGTAAATGATCTCATTCTAATTAACATAGTCTTACCAGTAAACGGCCTCATTCTATATCTGGATGAACAGGATGAGGCCCACTTTTGTGGTTGGCCGGTTTGCAGTAAGCACACACATTTCAGTTACATTTCTCTCATCTTTGCTCTACACTTACTGATCTCATACAAACAGAATACAGCCATCCTATACATTTTCTAAGCACAGATCATATGTTTATTAATGTTTATGGCACAGTTAGTGTTAATAAGAAAGGAATAATTAATGCAGCATATAGTTTAATTATTTGAACTTCCACACTGGGAAATAGATTTATTGTACCAAAGGCCATTAGATGCTTTAATCAGTACACACACAGTACACTAAGTAAATATATTGACCATCATTCAGTAGGTTGGCAGACCTATTCATTGTCATTACTGTATATTAGTGTGTATAATAATAATAATAATAATTATTATTATTATTCATTTTATTTTTTGTTTTGTTTATTTATTTTTTGTTCATTGTATGTACATTGCTAGTGGCAATCATTCACCTTTGTGGATGAATACAATACATTCTCTTCTATTCGATCACATTGTATTCAGAGTTTCTGTTCCGCCTGAAATGAGAGCAGAGTTCCCGTTCCACCTTAAAAGTCTATCGGGAATCGTCGACTATATCAACTCATCGCTCTAATTCAATCTAACTTTTGACAAGGCTGAACTAACGTTAGAACTAATCTAATATCACACTGTGTTATTCTGAGTTTAAATGAGAGCAGTGATCTAATATCACATTGTGTTATTCAGAGTTTAAATGAGAGCGGAGTTCTTTACCTCAACACCTTAAATGCAATAAGCAACACCGTATCAATCGGAGTTTCCGTTCCTCTATGTCAATGTTACGCAACTTCAAGATCAACGCTCAGGCCCCAAGGGGCCTGGCAGTTGATGTGGGGCTTCACGGTTGATGTCTGCAGGAAGACTCTATTGGTTTTTCATGTTAAGAGGGATTATTTGCCTTCTGAAGCCACATTCTGTTAGCAGTAGCTATGCATGTCATGAAGAATAAAAGTCCAATATTCACATTGTGCTATATTGCAAACATTTACAAAAAGAGAGGTAAAAATGTTTTAACTGATCAAATTAAGCAAATTAAAGACTGAGGTGAATCAATAGGCTCCTAATTGGTGAAATTGTGGACACATGGCAACTAAAACTAGCTAATTGGTAAATAATTAACAATTCAAAAGACAGAGCAAATGATAATGAGCCAAATTGTGTTAATAAATTAAGGAAAAAATGAAGGAACTTAAAACACAAGTGCTCAACTACTGAATTAGGAGCCTATTGATTCACCTCAGTCTTTAACTTGATCAGTTAAAAAAATTGCTACCTTGTATTATTGTTTGCAAGATAGCACTGTAAGCTGTTAGGATCCTGTAATTTGTCTGTCTGTTTATTCTGTATTATTATTTTTCCTGATTTCTTTTACCCATTTTCCCTCACGATTGTCAGTCCGTGTTCCATGTTTTTTGAGATTCCACCCCCTGTCTTTGTCATTGCACTATTCGGGTGATTTTGGGAACATTCGGGTTTCCTCTGTATTTCGTATCTCAGGAGGGCGGCGGCTCAGGCAGGATCCATTTTCCACCCGTCCGTATTTGCCAATGTCCCGTCCCGCTCCAGCCCTCCTGTCCCGCCATGTTCCAGCCCTCCTGTCCCGCCGCGTTCCAGCCCTCCTGTCCCGCTACGTTCCAGCCCTCCTGTCCCGACACGTTCCAGCCCTCCTGTCCCGTCACGTTCCAGCCCTCCTGTCCGGTCCCCTTCCAGCCCTCCTGTCCAGCTGCGGAGCCAGCTATCCGCCTGTCCTGAGCTGCGGAGCCAGCTATCCGCCTGTCCTGAGCTGCGGAGCCAGCTATCCGCCTGTCCTGAGCTGCGGAGCCAGCTATCCACCTATCCTGAGCTGCGGAGCCAGCTATCCGCCTGTCCTGAGCTGCGGAGACAGCTATCCGCCTGTCCTGAGCTGCAGAGCCAGCTATCCGCCTGTCCCGAGCTGCGGAGCCAGCTGCCGCCTCCTGTCCCTGGGCCGCCTAGCCTACAGCCGCTCATTCGTCGCCGGCCTCCAGGGCGATGCAGACGTCCCGCCAGCCTCCAGGGCGATGCAGACGTCACCGCTGGCCTCCTGCCTGCGCCGCCGCCCTCCTGAGCGGTCCTGTCTGCGCCGCCGCCCTCCGGAGCGGTCCTGCCTGCGCCGCCGCCCTCCTGAGCGGTCCTGCCTGTGGCGCCGCCCTCCTGAGCAGTCCTGCCTTTATTTGTAAAGTTTCTGAGTTTTTGTTATCCCTCTTCCCTCCCCTGTTGTTTATTTTGTGTTGTCTATTCTTCATTTTGTTTTCTTTTTGTTCCTCTTTTGCCTCCCCGGTTTTGACCCCTGCCTGTGTTCTCGCGACCCTGTTTTTGGATCCTGTTTTTGTGCTTTTGCTGTGCCTTCCTGGTTTTGACCTCTGCCTGTTCCTTGACCACTCTTTGGACTGTGTTTTGTTTCGTTGCCTGTCTCCCCGGTTTTTCGACCCTGCCTGACTACCACGGATTGCTGCCTTGCCCTTTATTAAACTTCAGTTTTTTGTACTTCTGCTTGCGTTTGGGTCCTTCCCCCACCAACACCTAACAGTAAGCACAATGTGAACATGGGATAGTCTTCATGGTATGCATAACTATTTCTGACATAATTTGTCTTAAGAGGGTAAATAATCCCTCTAAACATGAAAAACACCTAATTAAGAAAAATGAACACCGTGTTAAAATTTTGGGATTGCAATTGTGGTTGGAATGAAAACCAGCATACACAGGGGGGCCCCCAGGACTGAGTTTAAGAACCACAAAGTTCAAAATGTTATAAACTTATCTTATCCACTAATGTACCGATTAGCCTACCATGGCTTTAGCTTTATATGAAAGCATCTCAAATCTCGCCTAGTGTTTTGAAGAAAAAAAAACTTCTCCAAAATGTTCAGGAATAAAATATTTTATATATATATATATATATATATATATATATATATATATATATATATATATTTGTATATAAATATTTAATATTTTATTTTAGAAAATGCCCTGTGTGAGGTTGTGTAGAAATGCAGGAAATTTGTTTTAAAAGGCTCTTTTTATGGGGGAGGACCCCCATACCCCCCAATACTTTGTTCCTGCCTTGTTCCCCACCTACTTCTCTTGATTCCCCCCCAATCAAAGCAGTCTAGAAACAGCTCCGACCACAGCAATTTCTCAAATATGTTATTTTTGATAGAAATCAGATTACTTGTATTAGATCTCCAAGTGTAATAAACAATGTTGGCGATGTAGGAGACACAATGCACTGTGTTTTTTTTCTCCGTGTTTTTCGGGTTTTTGTTGCCATTTTAAAGCATTTGAGATCATTTTAGCTGAGCATCCTATAATTTGCTGCACTTCTTTATACGTTTTCCCCTCTACAATCAACTTTTTTATCAAATTACGTTGTTCCTACAATGTGCATTGCTTTGCTCACAGGAATGGTTGAGGGCCTAGGTCCAATAGTCATGGTTCGCTACTGTTGGATGGTATATTATTAGTGTCCCCCTCCATTATCACCACAAAGAAAATTTACTGTTTGTGGTCCCCCCCAATGTTCAAATGAAACCTACACCCCTGCCCATAAGATTTACAGTTGTGTTCAAATAAATAGTAGTGCGTTAAAAAAAGTGAATGAAGTGCAAATATTTTTTAATAGCTTTTAGTTCCATATTTCAAATGTAGTGGAAACATTACACATTCAATTCCAAATCAAAGCATTAACAATTTTTATCAAGTCTGCGTTATTCTTTTACAGGAAGCAAAGAAAAGGAATATTAATCTGTTCAAAAAAATAGCAGTGTCAACATTTTTCTCTTCAAACTCAAACACTTACTGTATAAACTGAAGAAAATTACTGAACTAATATTTACTTGCATAACCATTGTTTTTGATAACTGCTGCGCATCTGCGTTGCATCGAGTCAACCAACTTCTGGCACCTAGAAACAGGTATTTCAGCCCAGGATGAACGAACTACATTCCACAGTTCCTGTGAATTTTTGGGTTTTGCTTCAGAAACTGCATTTTTAATGTCACCCCACAAGTTTTCAATGGGGTTGAGGGCAGGGGATTGAGCTGGCCACTCCATTACCTCAATCCTTTTTGTCTGGAACCAAGATGTTGCTCGCTTACTCGTGTGTTTGGGGTCGTTGTCTTGTTGAAACACCCATTTCAGGGGCATTTCCTCTTCGGCATACGGCAACATAATATCTTCAAGTATTTTGATGTATTCAAACTGATCCATGATCCCTGGTATACGATAAATAGGCCCAACACCGTAGTATGAAAAACATCCCCATACCATGATTTTTGCGTCACCATGCTTCACTGTCTTCACAGTGTACTGTGGCTTGAATTCAGTACCTGGGGGTCGTCTGACGTACTGTCGACGACTACTAGACCCGAAAAGAACAATTTTACTCTCATCAGTCCACAGAATGTTACGCCATTTCTCTTTGGGCCAGTCGATGTGTTCCTAGGCAAATTTTAACCGATTCTGCACATGCCGTTTTTTCAACAATGGTGCTTTACGGGAGCTTCTTGCTGATAGCTTAGCTTCGATCGGTCTTCTGACTGTAACAGCACTTACAGGTAATTTTCGATCATCTCTGATCTTTCTGGAGGTGATGATTGGCTGAATCTTTGCCATTATGACTATTCTTTGATCCGTTTTAACAGTAGTTGCTCGTTTTCCGTGTTTTTCGGGTTTTTGTTGCCATTTTAAAGCATTTGAGATAATTTTAGCTGAGCATCCTATAATTTGCTGCACTTCTTTATACGTTTTCCCCTCTACAATCAACTTTTTAATCAAATTACGTTGTTCCTCCGAACAATGTTTGGAACGGCACATTTTACTTAGCAATTCAGAAGGAAATATATTTTATAACAATGTGTGAAACATTTGCTTCCCTTCTTCCTTAATAAAGGACAATTAATGACACCTGTTTTTTCACAGAATGAATGAATTCTCTAATTAAACTCCACACTGCTATTATTTTGAACACGCCCCTTTCAATGAATGAGTCAATTACTCAGAACAAGCACCGTGCATATCATGACAGTTGGGTCTGTTGTTTTTCTATTACACTGCTACATCTACAAGTAAATTATTTCCCATGCAGAAATATCACTACTACTAATAACAGTGGTTCATCAGGTTACTGATGTTGTACTGCTATTTTTTTTAACACAACTGTACTCTTTCTGATATATTCAGAAATGTGCGATAAGGGGTTTTTTTATGATCGCAGACTGGCATATTCTAAAGTGGCACTGCCAATGACGCATCCTTTGTTGTACAGCTCATAATAATTACGTTTTGTAGCAAAAACTGACAATTTGTGAAATAGCCTACAGGAGAAATAGTGTGTGTTGGCAGGTATGAGAGGCGGGTCAATATTTTAGAAACTAACATCGAGCTTTTAAAAAGGTATCAATCGCGAGGGTATTATGATTATAGAGTCACTGATGCAGTCACTTCACCAACTAACAAAAACAACGTAATGAGATCAAGGTTTTGCCAGATCTACACTAGGCTATACAGCAATGCAGGGCAGACGAACTTGGGATATTTCAGTCATCTGTCATTAGAATATTGCACCAAACGAATGGTTACGACGGTAACAATGTTCTATGAGTTCGGGATGACCATTAGGGTCGTCAACCACGAATGAACCTTCCAGGTGTCCGATGCATCAAGACTCTTATGTCAACATTTGTCATGGACATGACCTGCACGTAGTTACATAATTCCTCCCTATAAAGGGAGGCGCGTCAATGCGGAAATCCTCTGACCCTTTTCTCATACTTAAAGGGTCCCGAGTGACCATGACCCCTAGTGGTCATCCGGAACTCATAGAACATGGTTACCGTCCTAACCGTTCGTTCTATTTTGTTCCTTCGACCATTAGGGTCGTCAATCATGGATGATTAATACCCACAGTGTCAGGAGGGATCGTCATACCTTTAAGTGGATGCCAAGGCTGCCGGCAGGATGAACACCGACCGTTGAACCATCACAAATGTTTTTAAGCGGTACGCCTTCCAGGGCTGCCCATGAAGTAACCATACTTCTTGTAGACCTACCCTGGATATTCACAGGCAAGGGCTGCTCTAGCCTCATAAGCTGTGGCTATCGCCTTCACTACCCAGCGGGAGAGGCTCTGAGCCAAGAGCGCTTTCCCTTCGGTTTTACCGTAGCAAACGAAGAGTTGCCCTGTACGTCGGATGGAAGCGGTAGCTTCGATGTAGCGTTGCAGTGCACGCACTGGACATACCAGGTGTGCGTCTCCCAGGTCTTCTCCTGGTGGGGGGCGAAGCACAGCGAGCTCGATCGGCTGGTTAATGTGAAATGCAGAAACAATTTTAGGCAAGAAAGATGGATTAGGCCGCAGTGTGACTCCTGAGTCAGCCGGCCTCCATTCCGTGCACAAGGCACTCATGCCTTAGCAGTATAAAAGAGCACCCGTTGACGCAAATGTCGCGGGTGGTCTTGAGTAGGGGAACACTACATTTCCATTCATTCCACTGGAAACCCAAAAGACGTTTAAAACACGGCCACAGCGTGACATCCGTTGTTAGTAATCCAATCAGGTCTCTTGGAAATACGAGACACTAAGGGTCATAAAACTAAAAAGATAAGACTGATGGCATTCCAGTCTGTCGCCCAAATCCAATTCACTTCCAATTCTCTTCCTCGATAGTGCTGCACAAGAGGCAGCACTCCATTTTGTCTTCCCCCTTTTGCTAGCTACACAGCTACAAAGGTGGGCCGCGGAGAGAGACGCAAGGAACGGGTTAGCTTGCCTATGGCATCTAACCATAGATCTGAATTAACGCAACTCCGACCGAGGTGTGTTCCAGCCACGGACAAAGACGCAGGCGATAACCAGACGACCAGCAGAACTCCCTACCAGGATAAGAAAGGCCAAAGGAGACGCCCTGGCCATCCACCTCACGGACAAGCCAACTATAATCAACTCACCACGGACTTCAGTAAGACTGATCAAACATCCCAGGCATAGCTTAGGATTGTAGTCTGAATTGTGTATCGGTGATTTGGTTGTATCTCGACTTTGTGCAATAATAATAGCTATAAACTTGTCGCACTGGTTAGCAAGCTAGCCAACTGGCCTATCGTTTCATAGTACTAACTAACCCGAGCAGGCCTCACTGGTTTGCTCTACCTCTATCCTAACTGACTAACATTTGTGTGATATGATGTCATTTTAGCTTACTGTAGATGGTTAACAGTATTCCCTGACTGAAGTGCATGAACTTATTTATAGTAACGTCAGATTTGAGATCAATACCCACCATCGTGCTGCGACACAGTTCTTACTCCACGTGATTCCTTTGTTCCCTGAACACACATGTGGCATAGGCCTACACACCGACACACACACACACACACACACACACATAAATGCTATAATACGCACACAACACAATATATCTATTTAGTAGAATGTAATATTCATGTTTTTTCCTTTTAATAAATCTATTTTTGTTAAACCTGGTGTCTGTTTTGATGTTGTATGAACACGAGAGCTGAGTCAAACCTAATCATTAGAATGTAATACCTTCAACCCTTATGAATTATTAGTTCTTTGATGGTAAATTAAAGTAGTAGTAATTATAATCCATAATAATCAAATGAGACTGATTTAATTTTAACCTAACTTAAGAATAATAAGGGTAAACCTCATTATTCCATAGTTATTGCCTATATTTCTGGAATCCCATGTAAGAGTTTATATATATACAGAGGCATACTCCTTACATTTATGGTGAGGATTTATAAATATTTCTTACATTTATTGGCGCCCCGTCGAGGATATTCTCTACATATATGGTGCCCGGGTGAAGACTGGTAAGACGAACATGTTTTAATTGTCTATCACCATTCCTGCTAAATGTATATGTAAACACCTTGCATGAGTAATACTCCAATGTAGGAATATAGAGGCATGTTCCCTACAGTATGTAAATGATGATCATTGATGGGCTGAATAGCCTGATTGTATTCTTATGTTTTTATGTTCATATGTTCTAAATGATATGATACGACTAATAGGTAAAATGGTTGAACATATTTAAATACCTATTTGTCAAGACTTTCACGATTTTCACATAGCAGCTTTCTTTTGCCAAACCGCAAAGAGAACAAAATAACAGGAACCTGACAAAGCCTCTCTGAAAATGAGTCAACTCAAAGTTTCAAAGTTTCCTTCGTGTCTTACTGACTTCATAGAGAATGAGACCACAGAGAGGATCGGACACACTACATCCTGTCTTGTAAGAACAGCCCCTTGTTGTCATGGTATCAAACAGTTCCGTTCCTGACGTCAGGCTAGGCAGACATTTAGTGGTTTGGTGTTTCCTAGCACGCAACATGTTTGTCTCAGGAAGCAAGTGAAATTATGGACAATATGTACAAGAGGCCTCAAAATGAAAGGGTACAATAAACTGGTACGTATTTTTCATTTCACTATCAAAAGTGTTTGAACTGATGTTGGGTACAGATGGGTGCTGATGGGTCTGCTCATATTGAACCCCCAACCGATTCACGATTTACCAGACAGCATTGCTTAATCGGAAAGATTAAGGAAGGAATTAAACATGCGACTTTTACAAAAAGACTGGGCACCAGTCAATAGGCTTTAAACTTTAAATATTAAAGTATATCACATTGCCTTAGCATAGCCAGAAGCTGTACTGAGTGGAACTATAAAGAAGAAGCAGAACCGGGATTGGGGCTTAGCAGAGGTTTCCTATGTTTTTAAATTGATGTGAATAAAAACAACAAACCACTAGGTGGTGCTACTGAAAATAGCAACCGTCACAAATGCAGTTCAATTTAACTTTTTGCATTCAAGAGCAGAATGCAGGAGACAGTTCTCACATGGTCCTCAGCTCCTGGAGAGCTCAGGTAGACAGCATAAACATCCCTCTAAGGGTCATCTGCATCCAGGTGCCCTTTACGGGTACATCAGTTGCAGGTGTGTTGCCTGCTGGGTGGGGGTTCAGGTTTTCCATGGGTCTGCAGTGGAGGTGAGATGGTTGGTGTCCGTGGTGCTGCTGCACCTCAGGTGGACGGGAGGGTCAGACTCAGTCTAGGACACATCCATTCCACTGTGCTGAATAACCCCAGTACATCAGACGGATTTTAGTAACAGCCTCTTCTTCCTTCATTCACAGATAATCAGAGTGAGCGCGCTCCTGCTCCTGCCATTTCCAGTTCTCCTCGCCATTCCTCTTCCTGCCTCCCACAATGTGACAGGAGAGCAACACAACGGGAGCGCAGCCGCAACTGCACAGAGCCTCACAACTGGTGGGGTGACAAATCTGCTGAAAGACTCAATCACGACAAAATATGACTACTCAGCCACACAAGGGCATGTGACAGGGGACAGGGAAATGACCAATGGAACACAGCACAAAGCAAAAAGTTTTGAAAGAGAAACAACATATTTCAACAGCCATGACACAACATCAGGAAACTCTCACATAATTGCGAATGTAGCAAGTGGGCCCACAACTGAGCAAGGCAGCGGCTGGTACACAACTCCAAGTGATCCCAACACAAGTGATCTCAGAACTGGAGAATCACAAAGCAACATGATTTCAAAGACAGCATCATACAGCCACTACAAAACGGAGTGGCCAACTAAAAGCACCATGACTATTGACCTTTTGCCTGGCAACACAGAGTTGCACAACAACAGCGCTGTTAGAGACAGAGATTTAAAGAATACCCCAACAATATGGGCTGATACTGTGAATACCCCAACGATGACTCCGCACACTGAGACAGATTTCAACAACACTGTTACGCACATGAACAGAGACTCACATCCAACCGTGCACATGGAGAATGTAACAGACTCACATCCAACCGTGCACATGGAGAATGGAACAGACTCACATCCAACCGTGCACGTGGAGAATGTAACAAACTCGTATCCAACCGTGCACTTGAAGAATGTAACAAACTCGTATCCAACCGTGCACATGGAGAATGGAACAGACTCACATCCAACCGTGCACATGGAGAATGGAACAGACTCACATCCAAACGTGCACATGGAGAATGTTACAGACTCACATCCAACCGTGCACATGGAGAATGTTACAGACTCACATCCAACCGTGCACGTGGAGAATGTAACAAACTCGTATCCAACCGTGCACATGGAGAATGGAACAGACTCACATCAAACCGTGCACGTGGAGAATGGAACAGACTCACATCCAACCGTGCACATGGAGAATGTTACAGACTCACATCCAACCGTGCATGTGGAGAATGAAACAAACTCGTATCCAACCGTGCACATGGAGAATGGAACAGACTCACATCCAACTGTGCACATGGCGAATGGAACAGACTCACATCCAACCGTGCGCATGGAGAATATAACAGACTCACAAACAAGCAAGAACGACACAACCCAACACAAGTGTGACGAACGAGCCAAACCAGCGGTCCCCTCTGAACACCACAAACTGATCTGTTTCATTACCCTGTGGGCTCTGGGAGTGACCGCAGCACTCTTCCTAGGGATCACTGTGTTCTTGTGGATTCGACTCTCTGTCCAGAGGAAGATGAAGAGGGGCAGGAGGGAGGGATGGGTGGAGGAGACCAGAGGAGTGGAGGGACAGGGGAAGAGCCTTTGGCTTCAGCCCAAGGGGACGGTGGAAGAAAGGGTGGAGTTTTGGTACGCAAACAGGTCCTCTGCCGATCTGGAAGAGAGGGTGGGAAAACTGCAGAGGGAGAAAAAGAACAGAGAGGGAGATGAAATGAGGAGGAAGGAGAGAGAGACCGAGAGCTTCTGGGTCCAGCCCAAAGTCACGCTTGAAGAAATAACCGAGTTTTGGGATGCAAACGGGAGAGCCAAACAGGACACGGATAATGAACAAATATAAGAGAGAAACAAGACAAGCTGCAATAACTGTGCATTTGGTTTCAGAAATACTGTCAGTTTTATACATAGAATCTCTGAACACAACTTGTCTCCTATGATTGTGTTGATATGTATTTGGCTTCCTTTTCTTGGGAAGCCAAAACATGCTGTCCAAAAACCATGTGGTTATATGGGTGAATAATAAGAAATAAAAAAATACTTTAAAATATATATACGTGTGTATTTGTGTGTGTGCATGTATTTCAAGCATAAATACTGTTGCAGTGTTTTCTTTGAAAAGATAGTAGTTTTTAGTAGAATACTTACAGTACATTGTGGTACATTATACTGGCAAAGAAATAACTTGAGCCAGCAGAAAGCGCTTGCGCTAGAACCACCACAAACCTGGTCTAAAGTCATGTCGCAGTTGTTTACATGTTATCTTAACAGCACATATAAGTGCGTCTACATAGGCGTGTGCACAACACGCGTACCCTCCTGTCTGTTACACACAGGGGCGCGCACAAGCACAATGTGAAATATTATTACTGTGTAGGCTATATCAAAAATGCATAATAATAAAAGGTTCCATAGGTCCACATACCTTTCCTCCATGAAGGGAAACGATGCCACATTACATTGCTAATCCCTAATCAAATATTGAAAGTTTTTCAATCTGGTTTTCGACCCTCTCATAGCACTGAAACAGCCCTAGTCAAAGTATTCAGTGACCTACTCCTTGCTTCTGACAGTGGCTATATCTCTGTACTCATGCTTCTCGATTTAAGTGCAGCATTTGACACAGTTGATCACTTCATCCTTCTGGATAGGCTTGAAAATATTGTTGGCCTCCGTGGACTGGCTCTTTCCTGGTTTAGATCATACTTATCAGACCGATATCAATTTGTGCATCTTAACAATGACTCCTCCTATAAGTCTAGGGTTAGATATGGACTACCACAAGGATCTGTCCTTGGGCCTTTGCTCTTCTCTCTATACATGCTTCCCCTGGGAAAAATCATTCGTAAACATGGCATTAACTTCCACTGCTATGCAGATGACACCCAGCTGTATCTATCAGTCAAGCCTGATGAAGTTGTACTGTCAAAGATGGAAGCTTGTCTTATAGATATAAAGGAATGGATGACCCATAACTTTCTCTTGCTAAACTCTGATAAGACAGAGGTAATGGTAGTGGGGCCCAAGTCCCTGAGATGCAAACTATCTGGCTATATGCCTAACATTGATGGAATTTAAAGATCTTGGTGTTACATTTGATCCAGATCTCGTATTTGATACACACATTAAAGACATCTCTAGGGTTGCTTTCTATCACTTGAGGAACATCTCAAAAATTCGAAAAATACTGTCCCTACATGATGCTGAAAAGCTAGTCCATGCTTTTGTTACTTCTAGATTAGATTACTGTAATGCTCTTTTGTCTGGATGTGCAAATTCCTCTCTGAAAGGGCTTCAGCTAATTCAAAATACAGCAGCTCGTATTCTCACGAGAACTCGGAGATTTGAACACATCAGCCCAGTGTTAGCTTCACTTCACTGGTTGCCAGTCAAATTTCGAATAGACTATAAGATTCTGTTACTTACCTTTAAAGCCTTACATGGGCTTGCCCCCTTGTATTTAAGTGATTTACTTTTCCCTTATAATCCCTCATGAACGCTCCGTTCGCAGGGCGCAGGCCTCCTTGTTATTCCTAGAATAGCTAAAAGTACCATAGGTGGTAGAGCCTTTTCCTATCATGCTCCTCTCCTATGGAACAAATTGCCTGCTCATGTTCGGGGTGCAGACACTATCAGTTTATTTAAAGCTAGGCTTAAAACCCATCTTTTTAGTCTGTCCTATAGTTGAGGGGCAGGAGTGGGTGGCTGGCATAAGCTATAGAGTCTCTGGTGGACTGAGCAGTCAGTGCTGTCACTGGATCATTATTGGTAGTGCTGTGTTAAGCAGGACCGGTCATGGTCTGGTGGTAACTGTCTCAAGCCTGCCCTCATGGCTGTATTGGCCCCTGCCTCTGTTTAGCCCTTAGCTATGCTGCCATAGCCTTATTCTGCCGGGGTTTCCTTATCGCACGCAGGCACCTCTGTCTCTCCTGCTCTGCTTGTTCTGCTACCATCTGAACCCCCTAACAATGTTTTTTTTCTTTTTTCCTCTTCCCTGCTCTGGGCACCTGCCCGGAGCTCTAGCCCAAGTTTCCAGAGTTTCCCGAGCCCTCCCCCCGCCCCCCTCCTGGCCCGGAGCTCCAGCCCAAGACCATCTAGGCGCCCCCCACCTGCCACTGCTGATCTCTACATGACGGAGTCATCAGAGTAGAATACCTCCCTATGAAATAATCAACCCATAGGCCAGTGGACGATGGGCATCCCCCCAATAGCCGGGTTCCTCTCGAGATTTCTTCCCATCTGGGAGTTTTTTCTCGCCACAGTATGAGGGTTTTCTCTCCCTACTAGAGAGTTTTTACCTCTGCTATCTGGGGGCTTAGAGCTGGCTTAGAGCTGGCATTTCCCATTTCCCCTTTCCTCCCCTTTCTGTTCTGTAAAGCGTCTTTGTGACAGTCGTCTGTGAAAAGCGCTATATAAATAAAATTGAATTGAATTGAATTGAATTTAATTGCTCTCAGCCCACTCCATCAACATCCAGGCGATGTGCGATGGTACGGGACAATGGCTATCCATTAAAAAGGAGCTGATAACACCTATATCACGCCTAATGCGCAAATTGTCATTTGCACCTAATGCGTGAATTGTCATTCAATGGAAAACTCGCGCACTGCAATAGACGGACATTTGAATTCTGGAAATGCGCTTCAGATGTCATTACAATACAGCTCTGTTTATCTAGGAATACAGCCTATAAGTAAATAGAATGGTTTGTGACTGCAAAATGTTCAAAACCTTGTCCAGTGAATATTGCTTTTATTGTTTTTCAAATAGCCTAGGCTACAGCGGACTCGCTGTGCATAAAGTTTTTTCGATAGCCTATGGTTAAAAAACGGAGATAAATGTCATCATGTTAACTGAATTGTAACCTTAGCTATTCTTCGTCCTTCATATTTTTTAAATTACAGTGACAAGGTTTCCATACCCTCAGCTTATTAAAACCCCGCTGATTTCATCTGTTAGTCCATAACTGAACAAAAGATTTTAAAGAGAACTAGGCGTCTAATTAGAAACAAAATTTGCAGCACGTTACACAATTAATTTACTATTAATTTTAATGCCATCATCTGCATGTGCGCTTTACAGGAGCAGCTCTTTTTCCCCTGCTGTGAATCACACTTTTCACGGTCTTCCTGGGATTGTTTAAAGCATTACGCTACCAGTAAAACAGATTGGTCACATTTCCATAAGCAGGACATTATAAAACAAGGGAAAATATGCTGAACCTATGGGTTGCCAACCTGACAGACTTATTGTATTTAGTGTCATCATTAAGGCAAAATAACGTTATTTATGTTATTAATCAAAATTAGAATGCAGGTAGCCTAATGAACTTCGGATGAAGCTTGAACATGAGTTCATTGCATAATCAAATGAAATTCGTTAAACAAGCAGGCTAATTTGGCGTTTTCTAAGGTGAGACGGAAGCAATTGGTCGCTTATTCTCAGCTGTTGCAGGTGCTTTTAACGAAATTTAACCGCATATATTTTGTAAACAACACTGTCAGGAATTACCGGGAACTCATAATGGTTAGCCCGAATAATACTGATCATAGGCTACTATTGATCTATATAGCCTATTCCTTGATCGCACTAAACACGCACGAGCATGTCTGTTTCGCCATCATAAGCAATCCGCCAAGGTGGAAAAGCAGGCTTTTAAAGGGAATGGGATATGACATTTTGATTGGTTTATTGCATGTCACGCCCAAGACACACCTATACTTAATGAAGAGACTAGGTTCAGCCCATTTGGACGTTGCGCCGTGCTTAGCGCCCAAAAAACAAGCCGTTAAAATAGCAAAAGTGGACTTGGACACGCCCTAAATGGACTTTACGCCATGCGATTAGACCAAGCGCCAAGATCGCCAAGATAGAGCCCCATGTGTTTCGGGGGAGAACCGTGGATGGCTACATTCTCTCAAATCGTTAAAGGGGTTTGCGCATGTACGCGGTTGCGGTTGCAGACCATTGCCCATTCCAAATTGGGGTGGGAATTGGATATGATCAGCCCTGCGTTGGGCACCAAATTAAAAAATAAATAAATACATTTTTAAAAATGCTCTTCCAGACAAAAGTCAGGAAAGTCAGAATTGCCAACCTTGAAAAGTGCAATAGAACACTACTTGATGTCAGAGTTCCAACTAGGAAACTTGGGCAAAATTCAACAGCCCCAACTTCAATGAGAGGTGTTACATGAGGTCATGTGAACAGGGCAACATGCAGGGAGAAGTACACTGTGAATGGTAATCGTCTCAATTTGAAACTATAAAAATACATCGTTGAGTGAACTTTACTACAAACCCCAAACCCCAAAGTTGGGACATTATGTAAAATGCACATAAAAGCAGAGAGCAGTGATGCTTGGAACATTCCACAGATAAACAGGTGATGCTGTCATGCTGGGTATAAAAGGATATCAAAAGACTTCATATCTTATTTTCAGGTACTCTTACAAGCGATAGTATAACCTCTCTGCATTTGAATGGATCTCTATGGGAATTGGGGGGTGAGACTAGATTAAGCTGTAAATTATATGGGAATAGTATGGAACCAATGGTTGGCTAAATGCTGTAAGTCATCAAGAGTCTGAGGTATCAAACGAGCCTCAAACCATCACTCTGCTGCCAGATATGCAATAGATATGGATGGATGACTTTAAGGGTGGTTTATCCTGACTCATTTTCCTATTGACAAATGCTATTTCAACCCAGGTCTGGAATTAAGTGATATTAAAGGGATGGGCTGGATGATGTTATATAAAAGGGATAGTAATGGGGAGAAGGTGATGTCACAGATGTACTCTAACGTACTGACAAGGGAGAAGACACCCAAAACAACAGAACACATATTTACACACACAAGCCCACAACACACATACACATGCATACAACACAACACACATACACATAAATGTATATACCCAAGCAAACAAACACACATGCACACACAATTCATGTGCACACACATTGCTAAATTTACCCCAATGAAATTGAAAGAGGAACAGGCTATGATAAAAAAAAAAGCATGAAACGCAAAGTTGCATACTACTGCCAAAAAGTGAAATCTGCAGTCTTACTTGACGCTCCTGACTGACCACCACCTCACCCAATATGTTTAGAAAAAAAGAATGTGCCTGACTAAAAGTGTGTGACATTTGGTGCTTGCAAGAGAGAGACAGGAAGAAAGAGAGAGAGAGAGAGTAGAAGATGAGTATGGACACACCCTGCAGTGTTCCTGTAAGATAAACCACATTGCCAGTCAAAGAAGTTTTACAAATGTATGTCTTCATTCTTCACAGTCAGGACATGGAGGTAAGGGATATTATTTTCAGTTTTGAGTGACAGTAATAATGATGTTGACTGTGAGGGTTTTAATGTTAAATATGGGCATTTTGAATGCCATACAGTGGTCGATGTGTTGCGCAGCTCAGACTGTGTGTATGAGCACAGCCAGCGGAACACAGTGGAGATAGGGTGGGTATAGTGTTGATATTATCAGTGTGAAAAAAAACATTTCTCAACTTTAAAAGGTTATTCCATTTGCTGATTGCAGTTTTATTTCTTGTTTTACTTTTGGAGTGTTTTTAAACTTGTGCCAGTTAAAAGGGGAACACCAGGTTATTTCTTAAAGTTCTATATATCGAATTTATATGTTTAATGTGAGTCTTGAACTGCACTTCCCGGTTCCCTTGTTTCCAGACTGCGTCATGCTGATCTACGCCTGTGGTGGTTAATTGCAGCTGCAGGTCAATACTGTATACTGGAAAGTTCAAAATTTTGTTGAAAACATTGTATATAATATTGCAGTCAAAAGTTTCCTAAGCATTTTCATTCACAGCCGTAGACTGTTAATTATTCCTCGTGAACAGAGAGAATGCTACGATTTCAAAGTTGTGGGAACTGAGATTTGAGGGACATGGTGAGTTTGGATAGCCGACAGCAGTAAGGTGCGGCTGAAGGTACAATTTCGGAAACTTTTGACTGCAATATTATATACAATGTTTTCACCGAATACATCGCTGAACTTGGAAGAACTTGAAGATAATCAGAATGGCATCCCTTTAGTCATACCAGAGTTTTATCTATCAGCAAATCTGATCAATTTCAAACCTTCCAGTATACAGTATAGACCTGCAGCTGAAATTAACCACCACTGACATAGACCAGCGTGACGCAGCGTGTCTGGAAACAAGGGAACCAGGAGATGCAGTTCTAATGCAGTAAGCTTCAAGACTCACGTTAAACATATAAAATCGCTATAGAAGTACTGAGAAAGGATATGTGTAGATGGATTTAAGGTTATGTAGACATTTGGATTAGGACTAGGATTTGAATTTGGAACGCGGATTTGATTTGGTTGCACCTGGTAGAAGAGGAATTGATGAGTTGTAAAAGATAGATGAGTTAGTGAGGTGGAGGACGGATTTAAAGGTTATATGACGTTTAGGATTGAAATAAGGTTATGAGAGTATGAAAGGTTGTAGGTTACGGATGGATTACGTTTAAAGTAAGGTGTAGTGATAGGTATTGTAATGTTGAGGATTGTATTAATGTGTGTGTGACTATGTGAGTGAATGTGTATGTTGTTTGTTATAAGAAGAAAAAAAAAAAAATATATATATATATATATACTGTATATATATAAAATCGCTATAGAGGTTTAAGAAATAACCCGCCGTTCCCCTTTAATGTTTCTTGGATGCATGTATTGTGCCATTTAAAAAAATGTAAACTACAAAATTACTCAACAGACTGTGTAATACTGAAATACTTAAAGTAAAAATAGAATAAATTAATAAAGTAAAATACATTCAATGTACAGTTTTCTAGGATTTCTATGTGCAATTTGCAATGTACTGTATTGTAAAGTGCCCTTCCCCTCTCTCTTTTTACGGTTTCTTGTACATTTTGTTGGAAATACATCTTGCTGAAATCTCTCACTACGTTCTCAAAATAGATGACAAAGTAAGAGAGAAATCACCACACAAACAGAGTGAGAGAGGAAGAAAAGGGTGGTAACTCAACGGCCTGAGTTTCTGAGGTCACCACAGCCACTCTTGTGCAAGAAGCAGAGGAACACAGAGAGAAAAGGAAAGGGAGGAGTGTTTTCACATGCACTTCAGACCCATCTCTCTGCTTAACCCGGATTAAAACAAAAAGGAAGAACAGCAGTGTTATTGCAATTGCTGAAATGTTTGTAAAATAAGGAACCAATTCTCAGTATTCCACCAAAGACCTTTATACATACCCTGAGATCAACCAAAAATCTAAGTGAAATCAAAAGAATATTATTTTAAATAAAACTTCCCCAGAAGAAGAGATCTTCTAATCCATCAAAACCAGCATCATATCTGGGCCTACCTTCTAAACTGTACTAAAAATAACCAAAATGGGGGTGCCTGGACTTATGCTATGTGCCCTGCTACTCTCCCTCTCCTTGCCTGCAATCTTTACCCAGAATAGAACCTCTTCACTTGGAAATTCATTTGAAACTACCAATGATCATTCACATTTTATTCATCTGTTACATCGTGAAAATGTAACTGGTATCACATTTGATTTTGAACCCACCACTGATAATCCAGTTGTTCCTGAAACTACTGGTATCTCTGCAATTGATTTTGAATTCACCACTGATAATCCAGTTGTTCCTGAAACTACTGGTATCACTGCAATTGATTTTGAATCCACAATTGATAATCCAGTTGTTCCTGAAACTACTGGCATCACTGCACTTGATTTTCAATCCACCACTTATTATTCAGATGTTCCCGAAACTACTGGTATCACTGCACTTGATTTAGAATCCACGACTGGTGACCTAGTTATTCCTGAAACTACTGGTAACACTGCAATTGATTTTAAAACCACCACTGATTATCCAGATGTTCCTGAAACTACTGCTATCCCTGCATTTTATTTTGAACCCACCACTGATTATCCAGATGTTCCTGAAACTACTGCTATCACTGCATTTGATTTTGAACCCACCACTGATTATCCAGATGTTCCTGAAACTACTGCTATCACTGCATTTGATTTTGAACCCACCACTGATTATCCAGATGTTCCTGAAACTACTGCTATCACTGCATTTTATTTTGAACCCACCACTGATTATCCAGATGTTCCTGAAACTACTGCTATCACTGCATTTGATTTTGAACCCACCACTGATTATCCAGATTTTCCTGAAACTACTGCTATCACTGCATTTGATTTTGAATCCACCACTGATAATCCAGGTTATCCTGAAACTACTGGTATCGCAGCACTTGATTTTGAATCCACTACTGGTGACCTAGTTATTCCTGAAACTACTGGTAACACTACAATTGATTTTAAAACCACCACTGATTATCCAGATGTTCCTGAAACTACTGCTATCACTGCATTTGATTTTGAATCCACCACTGATAATCCAGGTGATCCTGAAACTACTGGTATCACTGCACTTGATTTTGAATCCACTACTGGTGACCTAGTTATTGCTGATTCTGCACATGCTTCTGAAACTACCAGTACCCCCAATGTGGCTAATGCTCCTACAGAACATATAATAATCGTTGGAGTGGTTGGGATGGTCTGTTTAATTGGAATTATCATTGCAGTTGTCTTGTGCAGGAGATCCAAGAGGAGGAGAGACAGGAAGCATGAGGCCTGGGCAGGACCAGTGACACTGGGGGGAGTGAGGGAGGGGGGTGAGAGAGCTGAGGAGGAAATTATGGTGGAGGAGGTTGAGAGAGGGGGAGATGAGGGAGGGGTGTTGCTGGGCACCTTCAAGCCAAAAGAACTTGATGGAGTAGGAAGTCCGGGGAGAAAAGAAGCAAAGAGGTGGGAGATTGAGTCTGCTCTGCTGTACATAGATGAGGATGAAGAGGATCTGGAGGAAAAAATCCCGCCTTCACCCTCCCCCCCCCCCATCATCTCTCCTCCGGACTCACAAGGGGACACGGCGGAGTAGCCAGCTTTCTTCCTGACCTCTGCTGTGTAGCACAGATCAATCTGTTGACTGATTTTTAGGGTGTTTTAATTAGCAACATGCAGAACCATAGCTTGTGCCAATTCTTTGACTTCATTTGACGGTGGGTTGGGGGTGAGGTGTGCAGGGAGATAATAGCTGAACAGTCTAATAAAGAGTTTAGCATTCTTTTTACTTTTTTGAACATTTGTTTGCCATTAAAATAGATAATACAAATAGATGTTTTTTTTACAGAAGCAGAAATCTATTAATACCATTTTTGATCATGAAAAATGTTGCATTTATTTTACATGAAATTTTAAACAATGTATTTCCTCTTGCAATGTGAGGTTTATCCACTAAAGAAGTCTCAGGAATTTCACCATTTCAGAGTGCAAAAGGGTTTCAGAATACTCTGGCTGGCAGAAGAAAAAAAATGGTTGATCAATACAAAGTGTAATAATGATGTGGACTTTCAAACATAATTTTCTTCCAAAGTCTGGAAAACGGCCAATATTGGTTAATTTTAAGGATCTGTTGATGGGCAGGGAAGATAAAGTTAATATGAACACATAGTAACTCTCTTTTTACTGCATGTAGTTTAACAGCATGAATGTGTCTTTAGAAGAACACAGAAAGACAACACATTCTTAAAACAAGCAACATAATTAATATACAGTAAATGGGAATGGGCCCCAAAACCAAAGTTTTGTAGATGCATGTATTGTGCCATACAATATGTTCATTGTCACAGAAATTCAATTGATGTTTAATCATTTTAATATAAACAGGCTCCTGACGACAAAAATGTCATTTTAAAAAGTGATCCATCTAAGGAGGAGAGGTAAAAAGGACTGAAGACAGAATGGACTTTTCCATAAATGTAAAATCTGACAATTATCACAGTAGAAGGATAGTTTGGGAAGTGGAGGGAATTAGGAAAGGGGGGGGGGCTCAAAGACAAATAAAATGCCTTGATATGGAGAAATGGGGTGATGGAAGAAGGGAGGGATGAGAAGAGGGAAGACACATCTGAAAGCGACTGATAAGAACGAAACAAACTGGATTACTGTTACTGAAGATCAGATATGGTGTGTAGAAAAATAAACTGAAAACTAATGTCATAAAGACTGCAATAAGATACAGTTGTGTTAAAAAAAATAGCAGTACGACATCAGTAACCTGATGAACCACTGTTATTAGTAGTAGTGATATTTCTACATGGCAAATAATTTACTTGTAGATGTAGTAGTGTAATAGACAAACAACAGACCCAACTGTCATGATATGTACGCTGCTTGTTCTGAGTAATTGACTCATTCATTGAAAGGGGCGTGTTCAAAATAATAGCAGTGTGGAGTTTAATTAGAGAATTCATTCATTCTGTGAAAAAATAGGTGTCATTAATTGTCCTTTATTAAGGAAGAAGGGAAGCAAATGTTTCACACATTGTTATAAAATATATTTCCTTCTGAATTGCTAAGTAAAATGGGCCGTTCCAAACATTGTTTGGAGGAACAACGTAATTTGATTAAAAAGTTGATTGGAGAGGGGAAACGTATGAAGAAGTGCAGCAAATTATAGGATTCTCAGCTAAAATGATCTCAAATGCTTTAAAATGGCAACAAAAACCCGAAACACGCGGAAGAAAAACAACTGTTAAAATGGATCGAAGAATAGTCAGAATGGCAAAGATTCAGCCAATCATCACCTCCAGAAAGATCAAAGATGATCTAAAATTACCTGTAAGTGCTGTTACAGTCAGAAGATGTTTGATCGAAGCTAAGCTATCAGCAAGAAGCCCCCGTATAGCACCATTGTTGAAAAAAGGCCATGTGAGCGAGCAACATCTTGGTTCCAGACAAAAAGGATTCAGGTAATGGAGTGGCCAGTTCAATCCCCCAACCTCAACCCCATTGAAAACTTGTGGGGTGACATTAAAAATGCAGTTTCTGAAGCAAAAACCAAAAATTCACAGGAACTGTGTAATGTAGTTCGTTCATCCTGGGCTGAAATACCTATTTCTATGTGCCAGAAGTTGGTTGACTCGATGCAACGCAGACTTGATAAAATTTGTTAATGCTTTGATTTGCAATTGAATGTGTAATGTTTCCAGTACATTCGAAATATGGAACTAAAAGCTATTAAAAAATATTTGCACTTTATTCACTTTTTTTAACGCACTGCTATTTATTTGAGTATCCGGATGCCCCTTGCAAAGTTATGAAGACTTTGTCAAGATGAATTACTTTGTAGAGAGACTTTAATGTGTGGTACATGAATGGTTTACACCATAAAAGTATACATAAAATAAAGATATAAAACAGAAGAAAGATAATAAACATTCAAACATTCATACAAATTTATACAGAGTTTCAGTCAGGACAACTCACATATTCAAATTATGTATTTTAATGAATATATAAAATTAAGTATAATGTATATACAAAGATTTTGGCTTGGCGCTGATGGAGGGTGAGCAGCAATCTTTATAGCTGCAGCAGCAGCAGCAGCAGCAGCAGAGCATAAAGAGCAGTGCAGGTAATGAGCAGCACAGGAAAGGTGGTCTGACTTGGTTTTAAAAAGGGGGCCCCATTAGTTATGTGTGCATGTGATTGGTTGAGTATGAGAACATGTGGTCGCTGAGGCCGACCATTGGTCGGCTGCAGCAAGTTTCCTGACCGAACTTGCTATGTGCATTTCACGCGCTTCGCTTATTGAAATATTTTGAACTTGGAATTTAAAAAAAATATTTTAAATTTAAACACACAAAAAAAATTATCATGTAGAAATGTCCATTTAAAATGGGAAGATTAATAATATATATATTTGGTGGTTCCCAAACAGTTAACTGGTCTTGACATGATAACAATACTTTTAGAAAATATTTTGTATAATCTACAAATCTTTGTATAATCTTAAAAAAAAAATTCTGAGATCAATATTCAAATGTTTTCAATAATTAACAAGTGGTAATTCATAATTTCTGAAAGATTGTTACTCGATGGTAAGCTTATTTTTTTTAAAATAGGTACCTTTCCCAAAGCATATTTGAAACTATATTTCTCCCAAGCATCATACTGAAAAATACATTCAGCAAAATGAAGAAAATTACAGGGGGAGGAGAGGGGTAGAGTATGGGTGCATTTCTTTATGTATTACTATGTTCTTGTGTGACTTCTCAAGCCATTGTCAGTATTTCTGTGTTGAGGTTTAAAAAAAAATCTGTCATTACCACACTTTCAATATGCTTTTTGTCTGAACATTAAATTACTTACCATAACTGAATCATTGCCAATATGTATGTGCTAAATGTCCAGTGTCACTACCTAAAATGTTTTAATTATTATAAAAGAGCAGGAACCTTTCAAATCAATGAATGTATGCTCTGTAATGGGGTGTGAGCAGCTGCAAATTGTGTAATGTTAAATATCTTATTCAAAATTAAATGAAAAAGAGGTAACTATAAAAGGAAAATTATTTTTAGAAACTGTGTGCTATTTGGCCATAATCCACATGTAGTAGCTCATACTGTTTGAGGCCATTTCCTGTTTGTCTGAATTCCTTTGAATGGAACAGCAAAAGGTCAAAGTTCTTCAAAGATGTTTCCTGAAAGGAGAGATGAATGTTCCTGATGCGACGGTTTTGGTGGCTTTGTCTGGTGTTAAATACACATTCACTGAGGTTCAAACCAGTCAATGTCCTTTTCCCAACCTAAAATAACAAGTTGTTGTTAGAGCCATAACAATTTAATTATTAAAGCAATGACAAGAATCCCCTAAGCCATGGCCATTGCTGTGCTGCCGTAGTGTTCAGGGTCTGCACAGCAACAGAGTTTGTATCTACTGTAGACCATGAAATGACAGACAATAGAGGGACTTATTGTCCCTCTATTGTCAGTGACCTTTGAAGGCAAAAGAGTACAGATGCATGATAACTTAAAGGAGTAAAAAAAAAAATTATGGCCCAATATAATTCTGTAACGTGGATTGGTGGAAGTACTCCTTTGGAAGAAGGGTGTGAGTTTTTGGGGGATTCTGAATATAAAAAACAGACCAGGTGTCTTTATTGCAAAGATTATGAGTGACACGGGTGGCAATGTTACAAAAGTTACATTTATGTGACAGATGTATTAATGTAGTAATTCACACATTATACACACATACACTATGTGGCCAAAAGTATCCGGACACCCCTTGGTCTGGGGCTGTTTTTCATGGTTCGGATTAGGCCCCTTAGTTCTAGTGAACAGCATACAATGACATTCTAGACAATTCTGTGCTTCCAAATTTGTGGCAACAGCTTGGCACTTTCCTGTTTTAGAATGACAATGCCTCTGTGCACAAAGAGAGGTCCATACAGAAATGGTTTGTTGAGATTGGTGTGGAAGAACTTGACAATGTTCCAACATCTAGGGGAAAGCCTTCCCAGGAGAGTGGAGGCTCTTATTGCAGCAAAGAGGGACCAAATTCATATTAATGGCCATGATTTTGGAATTGTTGGATGAGCATGTGTCCATATAGTTTTGGCCATGTAGTGTACATACAACACACCTACCAAAACCAATTTTAATGTATAACAGAAACTTACAAGGTGTTTTTGCATATTGACATATGATCCTCATCTGCCTTTACTGTCTTGAGATGTCCAGTGTCATTAAGCAGTCATGTAGTGACAAAGCTGTTTCAGATTTTTTTGGCTTTAAGGGGCAAGGACCTTAATCTTCGACCTGATGGAAGAGTCTCAAAGAGAGAGTTCAGGGGATGTGATGGAAGGGCCATAATGCTCTTAATTAATTAGTAATGGAAAGAATATGGAAAATGAACAATTTTTTTAAATAAACAATATTAAAAAAACATTAAAAACGATACTATTATCAGTATTCAGCAGGAAGAAATATTAAGCCAAAGGAATAACATTTCTGGTAGTTCAATTATATACAGAGGAGGTTCACATTATGTGGAGCAATGGATAAGCACCAATTGAATGACCCCTTTAACCCTTAAGCCTTCAGTGAGTGATCTCACCATGTGACCAATGACCGGGAATTACATCACTTCAAGGCCACTGAGAGAGGGGTGAATTGGCTGGAGTAAAATCATAAACATGTACCAGGGCACCTTTTGAGAATTACAGGGCATGCTTCTTTACAATGCTCATCTCACATATAACATGTAGCTTAAAGCACACTACAAAGCACAAAGGAAATGTAAGGGAAAGCAAGCAAATAAAATAAAAATCTTAAGAAAAAGCCGACAGTGTAAGATGCCCTGTAAGAAATGTACACAGGACTTACCAGAGTGGACACAAAAGCTTAAAACAATTTCCACAGCAATGAATTCCTAGCATTTGTTGCAGTGAACTGAAGAACAGCAGGCCCAGCATTGCAACGAGCACCTGGAACACTGGGTTAAGTGTATGTGTACAGTAGAAGGGAATCTGGAGGTGATTGGATATTTAAAGAGGTGTTTTGCTTAGACAGGGAGCAGCATGTGTCCCTTGTGCAGGAAAGGCCAGGTCTCTTGCTGTTTGCAAGTCAAAGTGATGGGTGGGATTATAGGGGGCGCCCAGCCAAGGCAAAGGGAATCACAGCATGGTAACTCATAATACTTCCATGGGAAAACTGAAATATTTCCATCTCTGCTTTTCATCCTCTATTGACTCATCACTGTTGGCACTACAGTGAGCTTCTGTTTCTCATTTTGGGCAGGGTCTAAGGTGACCAACGGGACCAGAGTTCTCCTTGAGAACAGTAAGTGGGTAAATGAATGTTCAAAGGCTTGCTTTACATGTGATGAACTTCCAGTCTTCAGCTCCAAAGCTTTAGTGCCCATTAGTTCCCAGGCATATAGGCCATCTAGTGGTAAACAAGCTGACTGGCACATTAGCTTTATCACCTAGCTGTGCATTCTGATAAAAGGGTATGCAATCCTGGTTCTGGAGAGCCACAGGCTCTGCTTGAAAATAAAAACCAGAGGAGCTTATTGCTCTCTAGGAGCAGGGTTGGAGACCCCTGTACAACCAGAAGGAAATACAGCCTAAGAATCGGCAGATTTTTTCATGCCTCCAAGCAGATTCCAAACAGTTTTAAACCTGTGTATGAGCTCCACGGAACCCCGTCCAGATTCCCTGCTAGGACTCAGGTGATTGCAGGAGTTCATCTCATCACAACCTCTCCCTGGACATGATCCACATCATCCTACAGCAAGGACAACCTGAATCCCACTGTTGCGTCCGTGCACCTGATCGCCTGGTTCAGTGAGGGAGTCGCCATGGAGCTGTGCTCCCTCCCTACACACTGTAGCATGCCACTGTCTGGAACTACTGCACTATAAAAGTTAGCGACACTACTGCTAGGAGCCTTTAGCCACCTTGTATGCTTGGTTGTATGTACGTGGTCATTGATGTCAGAAATGCCACCCTGAGCTATAGAAAATGTGAGTGCAGTAAACATGTACTGTCACCTATTTTTCATAAAAAAGGGTGGGTTTTTAGCGTTCACTGTTTAAAGTACATGTCCTCTGGCAGTACAGTGAATGAAGCTGGCTAGGCTGATTGGCTTCTATATTTGGAAAGCGCAACATCAGGGGATCAGCTGAGTTGTTATGGCAATGTTGGTTATGACTGATTGACACGCCAAATTTTCTTCATTCTTTTTGCCTAATTTCACCTATTCTGAATTTTTATCGGTACACAGACTACTTTTACTTCTTTGGGGCATTCCATCAGAAATCAATCACTTTCTCATTTCACCCTTTTAGATTTGAACTAATTTTTTTATAGATGTTAACCTATATGAGAGAGTGTTAGAATGTGGTTTGGTTAACCAGAATGACCAACTATTCAGGAGACAGGGGCCCTCAAAGTTTGACCATATTGCACCCCCACCCTACATACAGACACAGATATGTTCTTCAAAAATAAATATACAGTAACAGTATGGTTCTCTTATTATCGGAAAGCTTACAAACAAGGTTATACACAAATTCAATGATTTTGGTCCAAAATAAATAAATAGGTGATTTTTTGTCCTTAAACCTTAATTTGCAAAAACGTGTGAACTCCATTTTTTTATATGTTATAGGGTAGACACTTCTTTACATCTCCTGAGGTTTTTATGTTGTGCCCACTAACGGTTGAGCAACAGCAGACTTCGGAGTATATGGTGGGTAGGTCAGTCTAATAGGACATCACCTCAAATATTACTTCGGTTTTCCCATTTGTTTATCATCACGTCAGTGCAGTTACACACCGACGATTCAATTCAATTCAATTCAATTTTATTTATATAGCGCTTTTCACAGAGGACTGTCACAAAGACGCTTTACAGAACAGAAAGCGGAGGAAAGGGGAAATGGGAAATGCCAGCTCTAAGCCCCCAGATAGCAGAGGTAAAAACTCTCTAGTAGGGAGAGAAAACCCTCATACTGCGGCGAGAAAAAACTCCCCGATGGGAAGAAATCTCGAGAGGAAGCCAGCTATTGGGGGGATGCCCATCCTCCACTGGCTTATGGGTTGATTACTTCATAGGGAGGTATTCTACTCTGATGACTCCGTCATGTAGAGATCATAGAGATATAGTCGGTGCCTTGAGGGAGTGGCAATTGGCTGCCGCCCCCGGTGTGGGGGGAGGGACCTGACGACAATCGTTGTGCACAAGCAGCCCTGGGCGAGTTGCAATCATGGTCAGGAGCTCGAGGAGTCGTGCCCTGAAGAGGACGTGGTGCCCTCCTTCCTACTACCAGCTGACGGTGTTGTGTAGCGGCAAATTCTCAAGCAGTTGCTACATGGGGGGAATTGGATAACATAGGGTACAATTGGCTAGCAAACTGGGAGAAAACGAGAAATAAATCTGAAATAAAAATTTTTTTTTAAATGTATGTAGTACAAAGCCATGTGAAGGTGTGAAGATCTTTACTTTTTATTTTGAAGCCACCGGATAAGGGCTGATGATGCTTTGCTGATCTCATTTGGACTTTGACAGTGTGTTCTGCCTGTTTCTGTGGATGGCTCCACTGATGTGAGCACATCGCCCAAATCGACCATGAGTTCATCAGGATGCTAGGGAAAGAAAATTATCTGGAAGGTCCCTTTGGGTGCAAGAAGTTAATTTCTACCTGATGCTGCTTCAGATGCTGCAACAGACACCACCATACGAAGCCACTAGACTCTGGCATACTGAACTATGACATAGCCTTTGATTTCTTCAAAGGTCAGGACATCGCCTTCAACTGTGATTGATTCGTCTATTTGAGTTGTTGCATAGAACAACTGCCATTACAACTGCCATGGGTTGAAAGTAGTGAAGATTGCTAGTGCCTGGTAAAGTTCTTGCCTGAGTGAAACACAGCTTCAGAAATGAGTTCTCAGAAAGACATTGGCATATTGTGAAGTATTCCACTTCAACAGTGGGGATATTGTCCTTAGCCAAGAGGTACAAGAGTCTGTATTTGGTCCTGAAATGGTCATTGTAAACTAGCTCTAGTGGCTAGCACTTTATATCAATAAATCAATATTTAAATCAAATCATTATTTATTTATGTAGCGCACAACTAGTTGTCACAATGCGCTTCACAAAAAAAAAAGAAAGAAAGAAAGAAAAACCCAGCCTAAACCCCCACAAGAGCAAGCCAAAGGCAACACTGGCAAGGAAAAACTCCCTGGCATAACTAGGAAGAAACCTTGGGAGGAACCAGCCTCAAGGGGGGAACCCATCCTTCTCCTATAGTTCCCAGATTCCATCACATAGTCCTTTGCTATGAGCAGTTGCAAAGAAGTTCCACTCTGCTTCAACACAAAAGTCTTCCAAGTGGAGGCATAGGTTCTGGAAGACTTTGCACTTTTTGTACTGCACTGCACAACCATCTGAGAAGTAGAACACCTTCCCTGGGAGTTTTCCTAGCTTTCTTTCGTGGAACCATATCAGATGCCTTTGAAAGAGATGGACTGCAGTGGTGTTGTGGGTCAGGCATTCTGCAATTGCTGCATATAAAATATGCTGAGACTTTCCCTCACGTTCCCTCCAATAACAGACAAAAGGAGGAATGGTGGCTTTTGACTTGTTCCAATGGTGAGACTGCTTCATCCTGGATAACAAAACAGTAATTCTCCGCAAAACCTCCGACCACCAGGACTTCATTTTCTTGCAGGAGCTCATCCCTCAGCTGCTTATAATATTGATTCTGCATTTTGGTGATGAAGTCATGCTGACGGGATGCAACAATATGGTTTGTGAATGAAGATCTATAGAAGCATTTAACCTCCTCTGCAGTCTCGTCTGAAAGGGTTCTCCGGTTCTTTTTTTGCATCTGGAGTGGCCAATATGCTATGTTCCTCTGCTTTTTTTGACATGTGATACAGTGGTTTAAACTCTGTGGCAGTTCATAAACAGACCAGGACCGTGGCACTGTAGTGAAGATTTGAGTTTGTTCACTCCTGCTTTCAGTGGAATGGAAAATATCTTTTAGCTGGGCCATAACTTTCTTTTCCCCAACCAGTTAACCATTAAAAAAAACATGTTTTTGAGCATTTAATTTAATAATTAAATAATGCCTATTCTTTATCTAAATCAACAAGTCGATATATTATTTAGTTTCTGTTTTTTTAATTATTCGCTTTGAAAACACACAAAAGGGAGCACTCTTTTGAACAACAACTCAAGACGTGACTATCATGTATTGCAAGCAGCATATTCTTATGTGTTTTATAGAAGAGGAGGAACCACCTCATCCTATCACCTCTCAGCCTATTATTGAGTTCACCTGTCCAGTTTAATGGAGAACAGGTGTGTCAATAATGCATTTCTTCAGGCGTCCCAATCCTGCATTTCAACATATACTTAGAAGTCTGCTGTTGCTCAACCGATAGCAGGCACAACACGAAAACGTCAGGAGAGGTAAAGAACTGTCTACCCCAGGGCCGTTCCCGAACTTGAAGGGTTTCCTGATTTATTTTTCCATAGAGTTCAATAGGAAAATTTGTCAGGAGAAACAACCCTTAAAGTGATCCATCCATATCTACTGCATATCTGGCAGCAGAGTGATGGTTTGAGGCTTGTTTGATACATCAGACCCTTGATGACTTACATCCATTTTAGCCAACCATGTGTTCCATACTGTTCCAGCATAATTTACAGCTAAATCTCATCCCACCCCTCAATTCCCATAGAGATCCATTCAAATGCAGAGACTTTATGTATCGCTTGTAAGAGTACCAGAAAATAATATATCAAGAGTCTTTTAACGTTGTTGGGTCACAGACATCAGGAAGTCATGGCATGCAAAGGATATGCGACCAAATATTAAAACTTTTAAGGCAGAGTCAACTTAGTGTATGTAAACTTCTGACCCACTGGAATTGTGATATAGTGAATTAAAAGTGAAATAATCTGTCTGTAAACAATTTTTGGGAAAACTACTTGTGTCATGCACAAAGTAGATGTCCTAACTGACTTGCCAACACTATAGTTTGCTAACAAAAAATCTGTGGAGTGGTTAAAAATTAGTTTTAATGACTTCAACCTAAGTGTATGTAAACTTCCAACTTCAACTATACTTGTTTCCATATAAAATTGGGCATAAATAAAGTTGTCCTCCTATAAGATGAGGGGGGGGGGGTAGAGGTGGGTTTAAAATGTAATAAGATTATCTTATCCACTAATGTACTGATTAGCTATGCTTTAGCTTTACATGAAAGCATCTCAAATCTCATCTAGGGCTTTGAAAAAAAAAAAATCTTTAAAATGTTCATAAATTTAAAAAAAAAATTCTGGGGGAGGACCCTTCATCCCACCAACATCTCTTCATGCCCCCCCAAGCAAAGCAGTCTAGAAACGGCCCTGGTCTACCCTATAACATATTAAAAAATGAAAAAGATCACAGTTCAGGAGGTTTAAGGACAAAAAAAAATCACCTAATTTGCATATTTATTTATTTTGGACCAAAAGTATTGAAATTGCAGATAACCTTGTTTGTAAGCTTTCCAATAATAAGAGAACCATACTGTTATGTTATGAAGAAGATATCTGTGTCTTTAGGTTGGGTGGAGGGTCCAATATGGGTCAAAGTTGAGGGCCCCTCTCCCCTGAATGTTAGTCATTCTGGTTAATCAAACCACATTCTAACATTCTCTCATATAGGTTAACGTATTAAAAAAAAATTTAAGTGTGAGGTCAGAAGGTGATTGATTTCTGAAAGAATGCCCCCTTTATAATTTTAGGCTCTTCCATATCCTTGTTCTTTTGTTATGTTGTTGTCAAATGTGTGTGAATTTACTGCACCCTTTGGGGACAATAAGGATCAACAGAACTCATCTCAACTGAAAACAGATTAGTATAGTGTATTCCCACATGGGGCTCCTGTAGTTTGTTTTATGGTTGGATCATTGTTGTGAATGGGAAAGAAGGTCGTTTTCAGCTCTGAAGACATAAACCAGTGGCAGTATTTTCTAACTGCTGTTAAAACTGTGGACGTGGTGAAAACTGGGATATTTTAGACGTTTGACGGGACACTGGGACACTCGGCTCATAACTGGGACTGCTCCGGTCAAATCAGGACGTCTGGACACCGTATATTAGTTGTTTCTGTGTGATAGTGTTAATGTACCTAAAGACGTAGGAAAAGGGTTATTTCTTCATAGACATAGAAAGTGAAGACAAGAGTTCTGAACCCACAAAAGTGTACAGGTGTGTGGGATGCTGACACATTAGTGAACAGTCTAGCTATAATTTGCCAATAATGTGGACGCTTCTGCCAAGAATCTGTGATTAATACTCCAAATAAAGTCCACACTTGCCTTATTGTGTACACTTAGGAAGCTTGTAACCCATCCGGCTATCTCTGCAGTACAGTACTACTGTACAGTATTTGCTCCTCTTATTCCCTTGTTTAATAACTGTAATACCTTCACATTTGGGCATGTCAGTCATACTCCAAAACGTCCTCTAATTGGAGGATATTCTCCTGCAGAAAAAGAGGAAATGACACAATCAATGACTATGCCAATAACTGAAGTCAATTCAGAGATTCCAGCAGGAGGGAAACACATTCAAAAATGTTTCTGGACCAAACAATTTATCAACCAGACTGTAACACATAATCAAGGTTCCCTCCCAAATCAGATTAATATCTTCCCATACTCTTTAAGAATGAGGGGTCCAAGCTCTTACCCATCCTCCACGGCTTTTCACCCATGGGGTGAAGTTCTCCATGTAGCGCTCAGCGTACCCTTGGATCCTCTGGGTCCCCGTGGCTGTGATGACACGTCGTGACACCTCCATCGTCATGGCGATGCGGGACAGAGTTGGGCTGGCAGGGGCGGGAGCTGGGGGCTCGCTCTGACTGGCGAACTTATCCACCAGCTTGGTGAAGGAAGAGTAGGAGATATTGGCCACAAAGGATTGTAAGGAAGGACTGGACTGGATCTGTGGGAGAATGAGAGAAAGAGCAAGAGATTTATATTTTATTTATTAAATAAAAACTGCTTCCTCTGTACAATCACATTGACGAAAAGAAAAACAAACAAAAAGCAAACAATCTAAAAAACAAAAAACTATCATGAAAAAACCAGAGGACAATAAAGTTTGATCTCACCTCAAAAACTCACAATAAAAGGAAAAACAAAGATCTAAAAAAACAAGAAAAAAAGAAAGACAAAAACACAGTGTCTAAAATGCAAACAATAAAGCCCCATCATCATTCACCATAAATAGAGCACATCCTGTATGTTCCCCACTAACCCATAATATTCCACCTCCACCCTAAGGCAAACAGCTAACTAGGGTGGCAAAGGGAGGGAATTTTCCAGGTAACTTGTGATAATTTTCTGTAGTTTTCCAGGGAAATTCACAGGGTCATCAAGGGTCTGCGGTATCAAACGAGCCTCAAACCATCACTCTGCTGCCAGATATGCAGTAGATATGGATAGCTCACTTGTCCCTGACTTATTTTTCCATAGAGTTCAATAGGAAGATGAGTCAAGAGAAACAACCCTTAAAGTGATCCATCCATATCTACTGCATATCTGGCAGCAGAGTGATGGTTTGAGGCTCGTTTGATACCTCAGACCCTTGATGACTTACAGTCATTTCGCCAACCATGGGTTCCATACTATTCCCATGTACTTTACAGCTTAATCTAGTCCCACCCCCCAATTCCCATAAAGATCCATTCAAATTCAAAGAGGTTATATTATCGCTTGTAAGAGTACCCGAAAATAAGATACCAAGAGTCTTTTGATGTCCTTTTATACCCAGTCATGATAGCATCACCTGTTTACCTGTAGAATGTTCCAAACAGGTGTTTTTTTAACTTCCCAGTCTTTTTTTTGCCCCTGTCCCAACTTTTTTGGACCGTGTTGCAGGCATCAAATTTGGAATTAGCCTATATTTACAAAAATCTATAAAGTTGATAAGGTAAAACATTAAATATATTTTCTTTGTACTGTTTTCAATTAAATATATGTAAAAGAGAATTTACAAATGCTTTCTGCTTTTATGTGCATTTTACAGACTGTCCCAACTTTTTTGGAATTGGGGTTTGTATAAGTCTGGTACTAAACACCTTGGAAATGTAAGACCGATATAACTGTGCCACACATTGAGGCTAACCTGACCCATGTGTATTGCCTGGCAGTTGGATGCCTAACCCACAAAGCATCTATCAGCTCTAACTGTGAGAGAAACCTTGCAAGAGAGGAAGAGGACTGAGGGTGAGGCTCTGTCTCTATCATGTCCACTGTAAAATCAACGGGGCAGTTCTAGTCACCCCCACTATAATAACTTTCCCCTGATCATACTACAACAGTGAATCTCTCATTTTCCTGAAGAATTCAACACGCACACACACACACACACACACACACACACACACACACACACACACACACACACACACACACACACACACACACACACACACACACACACACACACACACACACACACACACACACACACACATATATTGAGGAGACAAAAACAATCCACTCTATCTTGTCCCTTTACAATCTCCTCTGTCTGTAAGGCATTAGTCCCCAATCCAGGTGCAAAAAGAAAGGCTATCCCAGCGCTGAAATTCGTCCTATGACAAAGAACAAGCTGACCCTCCCACTAATCTTTATGACTATGGGTCTCCTGAAGGAAAACTATATCCAACCCCTTCTGCTGAAAATCTCAGTTACCATAACCTTCTTCTGTCTGTCTGTCTGTCTGTCTGTCTCTCACACTGTTTATATTTAGGGACCCAAACCAAAATTCCTTCATAGAGAAGGTGGAAAAAGAAAACAAGAAAAAGGTCAGTAAACGGAAACAGCAGAGAGAAAACATCCTGTGATACATGGCAATTAAGGCTTATTTTGTACTTTTTTGTCAGCCTTCCTCATGCGTTTTTTTCTCAACTGAAAACGTTTTTTCCCATAAACTCAAAGCCAACCAATTTCTGCAAAGCAGTGACATACTTGATGAATGTATTAATCTCAGGAAAAAAAATCTCCCACTTTTACCGACTTCCCACACGTTTCATCAAGAAGCTCATTTATTTCATCCAGTCAACGCAAATCCCCGCTCAGAGATAAGACGTCAGACACAGACTGGGCGTATGCCCCATGTCCTTAACCTCGCTGTTCCCCTGACTCCCAATGGCAGGCGCGTCGGGCGCAACGCCCTTTTCACTACTTTGCGCATTTTGACCAAGCTCAAAACCCTTCACTGTCAGGGCGCCGGTTGTCTCAATCCCGCTACTAAACGTTGCATCTCCCGGAGCAGCGGGTGTGTTCAACCCCCCGTTGCCTCCTGCACAGATTCAGCCTGCTGTGTCCGCGGCTCTGCTACACCCTCCCTGGAGGGCTCTGCACGCTGCGCAACTTGTCTCCACAGAGACTGGACGGTTTTGTTTTTCAATTTTACACCCGAGGCTTATTGTACTAAATGTGCTAGCAAACATCCCGAATGCCGCAGCGCTCGCTCCACGGCCTCGTTAGGAATGAATGAATGCACTCCCGGCACAGTAATCGCACAGTAAAATGTTCAGGGTTAATTCAACTCTAACACAGTACATACAGAATGAGTCCAACAGGGACCATATGTACTCTGTAAGAATTTATTTAACACTGAAAATGTTACGTGCATCATAGAAGGCAAAGCCAACAGTAAAACTTTTACACAAACATCATTAAGAAAGATGCCAATCTCAATCAGCTGACTGATACAGCGCTCTACTTTCATAAATACAGACACTGCTTTTTTCATACAGGACGCATAAGAAATGCTTTCATGGCTAACTTGTTTGCAACACGCAACACCTTCTCTACCATGACACTTGGCTCTGGCACAACCCTCACTCTGTGCCAGAGCGATATGGACACCATCCCCACCAAACAACTGGCTAAAACAGCCAGACAACCAAAATACAACCACCAGCTACATCACTAAATAGAAACAAATATAATGACAAAACTAAATAATGCAATATTAACAGAAAGGGAAAGAAATAAGAGAAAATAAGTTCACAAATGCTCAGCACACGCTCTCAGCCACCAAACCCCCAGCATGGAGAGAGAGAGAGAGCGAGAGCGAGACAGAGAGAGAGAAAGAGAGAAGGAGACATGGATTACCACTCTCCAGACCATAGCATTGGGGGCTGGGGGGGGGGGGGGGGGGGCAGAGAACAGAATGAGGTCCACTGGCTAAGTGGGGAAGGGGGAAGGGGGAAGGGGGGGGGGGGGTTATACCCTGTTGTTGATGGCATCTCCTTGCATTTGTAGAACCTGGACCAACTGCTGCACCACAGCCTCCTTGTCATTGTCTGAAGCAGGAAAGACTCAATATTAGTTATACAACTACATCATCTAAATAAATGTACATGACATTTAGTCAGTTTCATCCAGAGTGACGTACACAGATTATAATCTTACATACAACCCATACATCATGGCTGGATATTTACTGAAGCACTTCAGGATAACTACCTTGCTCAATGGTACAATAGCAGCAGCCCATTTGGGAAATAATGGCTGTGGAACTGGGCTTGCAACTTAAACCCACAACCTTTAAGTTACACGCCCAGTTCCCCAGCCATTATGCTACAACTTCTCACTAGTTACACATGAGAAAAATGACATAGCAATGCAGATGTTTGTGAAAATACAGCTGGGCAGTGAATACCACCGCAGAAAGTATTGTGACTGATTATGGTTATTATATTTAGCGGATGATTATTATTAGCTGATGATGTTAGGAGGTTCATATTGTCACCTGATCTGGCTGGAAAGCGGTCTCGCCTTTTCACACTGTGTTTCTGAGCAAATCTGTCGATTGTCTCTGCCACTCCTGCATAGAACTCAGGAGGGTGGCCTAGAGAGAAAGAGGGGGGTGGGGGGGGGGGGGGGGGGGGGGGGGGTGAGAGAGAGAGAGTGATAGAGACAGAGAGACGTTTACTGTTTTTTTCTATTGAATTAACTGTTAAAGTCACAACATGAAAACTTCAGGAGATGTAAAGAAGTGTCTACCCTATAACATATAAAAAATGAAAAACATTTGAATTACGCGTTTTTTGCAAATTAACAAAAATCATATTCATTTGCATATTCATTTATTTTGGAACAAAAGTACTGAAATTGTGGATAACCTTGTTTGTAAGCTTTCCGATAATAAGAACACCATACTGTTATGTTTCTTTTTGAAGATAGTTCAACATGTATAAAACAATTTGTTCAAATCTAAAAGGGTGAGGTGAGAAAGTGATTGATTTCTGACGGAATGCCCCAAAGAAGTAAAAGTAGTCTGTGTGCCGAGTAAAATTCAGAATATGTAAAATTAGGCAAAAAGAATGAAGAAAATTTGCAGTAAATTTGGCATGTCAATCAATCCTAACCAACACTGCCATAACAATCTGTGGTGATGGCTGTCACTCAGCTGATCCTCTGATGTTGCGCTTTCTAAATATAGAAGACAATCAGCCTAGCCAGCTTCATTCACTGTACTGCCAGAGGACATGTACTTTAAACAGTGAACGCTAAAAACCCACCCTTTTTTATGAAGAATAGGTGACAGTACATGTTTCCTGCACTCACATTTTCTATAGCTCATGGAGGCATTTCTGACATCAATGTCCACGCACAGACAACCAAGCAACCAAGGTGGCTAAAGGCTCCTAGCAGTAGTGTCGCTAACTTTCTGACGGAATGCCCCTAATTGCCTGAGACTCTCCTTTTTTAAAGTATAAAACGCAAAATATGTTTCTGGGTCAAAGAGATTAAAAATGATGGAGCAGGTCACATACAATATGTATTTGTTCAGTTTATTGTTTATCCAAGTACTCAAATAATACAAAGCACTTGTAGTGTTTCAAAACAGATACCGTTCAGCTTTGTCCAACTTAAAACATCTCAAGCAAGACCTAATTTTGATGGAAAACCATTTTCACTCTTACACATTACCAATGATTAAAGTAGTTCTGTTCAATAGGTAAAGTTATGTATTTTATTAGAGATTTGAACATTGACAGGATTAATCTATGTTGGTAGCCATATTGGCTTGGCACTGCAGGGATTCTAGTGTTCTGGATCACCCTGGCATTGAATGAGTAAAAGAAAGCACATGAAAGTGAGGTGAACAAGGTTACAAAAACAAAAACTTACCAGGTGAGCTCACAGACTCTATAGGATCTCCTGACAAGTCACTGGTCACCGGTGAAGTGGGTCTGCTGGGATTTGAAACGTCATTATTTTTCTTCTTAGATAATTTAATCCTTTGAATGATACTGGAGAAGGGGGACTTTTTTTTCTTCTTTTTCTTCTTCTTTTTTCCCACCTCATCCCCAGTTCCTTCCTCAGAAGTGGATGAATACGGCGACACCACATCTTCCTGGAGTCTGCTGTCTGTCTTCTGTGAGTCTTTCTGTAAACGTGATTTGGAGGAACGGGATTTCAGATGTTTCTTTATCAGGTCTTTAAATTTGTGTTTCTTCTCCCCCTCGGAGCAAGTCTGTGAATCCAGTGAGTCTCCATCATCCTCTACCCTACAGCGGTCAACGTTAGGACTTGTACTGGATGGTGGTGGTGGTCTTGGGGACAGAATAGAATAACAACCACATGTTTATTAAAGTTAGAGTAGAATAATGATCACAATTTCTATTAAAGCCAGAGTTCACAATTACCTGAGCAAGCAACAGTAATATGATCAGATATACACTTACACACTGAAGTGATGAAAGACACACAGAAAGCAAGAGAGACATTTTCTACTGAAACTTAATTTATCTATGCTGTTCCACTGTCCCATTAGCAGTTTGTGTGCCACACAAGAATACCACTCTATAAATAAAGATATTAATATTATTATTATTACTATCATTAGTAGTAGTAGTATTATTACTGAGATAACAGAAAGCATGTGCAAAGGCACGATGATGAGACATTGAGGGCTCAAAGACTCCAATAGGGATCAAGTGTAGAATAAATGTACTTATCAGTGTTGATTTGGCAATTAACATTTTGCTGTGTCCAAACTGACCCATGCAGAGCAAACAGACCAATGTACTGGGAGCCGGGGCATAAGAGAAGGGGACGAGGGAGGCATGCAGGAGAGCGACAGGGCAATAGTACGAGGAGAAGCGCAATTAGGACGTAGGTGCAGGCTGGGGCTCGGGTGGACTTACCTCACTTTGTTCGGGTCCCGGTACGCCCCTCCTATCCTCCCAGGACGCTGATCCAGGGGGACAGACAAGGTGTGCCTGAGGAACGCTCCCAGCACTAGGCGCGTTTCCGCCTTGATCTCCAGGAGGGATACAGAGGGGGCAGGAGATGGGGGCCGTGCAGAGGGTAAACCACCCCTGCAGACATCACTTACAGAGAGAAGGCAAGGACCAATCAATGCAAGTGCAGGGCTGTAGCCTATAGTGACTGAGCAGCCATAAACAAACTACAGTGCTGTAGAATGTAGAGGTGGAAATTCTGGCCCATCAACATTCCAATCCTTACAAGCTGTCAGTACACCTGACTCTCATCCAATACAGCTATTTTATTGTATCATTCACTACTACTATTGGTTTCCATGGCAAATATTGACAAGATAATTAATAGGGGTATTATTTAGCGCAGATTTGTTTAAAGATATGAAATGGAGTGTAGATGTGTCTATGGTAGAGTTAGACAAATGCAGTGTGACCATACCATAGACCGTATAAAAGGACCAGACACAAAACTGGTAAGGTGTGTAAAATCCCTTTTCCCATCATTAGCATATCTCTACTGATGTGGAACGATCAAACGCAGGCAAAATTTTCTCATAAGAATATTATTTACCTTATCACACAAGTAATTCACACATAGATTCTCAAGGGATTTCAACTACAAGCTTTGTAAAAAAAAAAAAAATAATAATACTAAAATCATTATTCTCAAGATCTGAGATTAAAAAAAATGTTTTGAGCCGATTCAGAGAAACAAAACTTAACTATTTCTGCATTGTACTTTCAGAACATAGTACTCTAATCGTAGGTAATATCGTTCTTATAAACATTCACATTTACACACTGAACAGCTAGTAAATTGAGGCTGTTTTCTTGGGGATAGACTAGGCTATGTAATTCGCTCTGGGCACAATCCCTTTACGATTCTGTTAATCTCAGAATAATTAAATAATAGCTTTTTCCGAGGAAAAATGCTAATATTCACGGTTCCTCTGTAAATATTATCTTTCAGAGCTGAGTAAGTAGTTGCCTAGGCTACTTTGTAACCAACACTTTCTGTAGCCCTATACAGATACACAGACTGTATGTAGTTATCGTACCTGTGCTTCTTGGAATCCAGCGCAGCAACCATACACCGTAGCACCTTAAACTAACAATACGGAAGTAATTTTAGACTATCAACATTTTAACATCCTCGCATATGGTAACTTTAGTGACTTACAATCGGCCTTTTTGCAGATTAGCTACCTAAATAACTTTTTTTTTGGGATAATATACAGTAGGAATCCGTTTCAGCTCCGGTGTAGTTTAACCCCTATTTTATTTCTCCAATGGTGAACCGATCTTCCCTTCTTATCTCAAACTCCCTCTCCTTCCTTCACATTCTGCCTGCAGGTACTCGAAAGTTACGCCTCGCGCCTATTTAGAATTTGTTCCTGGTTTCGAGGGGAGTGCTGTGAATAGTTTCGGTGTTTGCACCGGTTTGACGTTTGAAGCGCGCATGCAGATGCGAGATCCTACAATTAGCCTAGTGAGGCGTCGAACAGGCATTCGAACATTAACTGGACACAGGAGGACAGACGTAGGACAGAAAGACATTCGATTAGAAAACTGAACACCATATTCCCAGGAGGATTAAACAAACGCTGGTAAAACTATAACACAAGAGGGAGCCTGTAAGGCTACAGTACACTGAATGGCCAGCGCAAACACTTCTTTCCCAAGAGCCCCCATAAGGGGTAACTTGGGAAATAAAGATTTTTTCCTAGACCTAGTTAGGCGTCAAAGCCCTAAAGCGGTGAGCATTTTGTCACTGCTCATTTATTAGGCTATCTGTCATTTCCAAGATTTTCCGTCGTGGATCTATCCCAGCAAACAGTGGACGTCGCAGGGACGTCCCCTTTAGTCCCCTCAAAGTTATAATGTGACGTTACCTAGGGATGTCCTAAAAACATTACCAGGACGTTATTAAAATCCTAGGAAGGTCACTGTTGGGTTACAATATGGCATTTAATTTAAATTTTTCGGGGACGTTCAAGCAACGTCCCTATCCGGTTATGATATGACGTTGTGCTCATAGCATTCATGGGCCGTTCATGTACGTTCCTGCAACGTCTGTTACTGGTTACGATATAACGCCATGTAATGAATGTCTGGGGGGACGTTACTAGAACGTTCCAGGAACGTTCTCTGTGACGTCCACGTAACGTTTAAAAAACCCTACAAAAAGACGTCAAGGCGACGTCCTGATGACATTTCGAGACGTTCATGGGACGTCCCGGGGACCTAATTTTGTTAGCTGGGATATCGCCAACTGTCAGGGTTCTGTATATTGTATTTATTTTCTGTTTAGTATTTTTCTGGTTATGTTCTTATTTATTTCTCATTTGGCATTCAGTTTCATTTATGGTTTCACTGTTCCGTGTTTTCATTGCCGTCACTTCCCTGTCTTCGTCACACTTTTCGGGAGCCTTTTGTGATTGCGGTTTTTCTCTGTGGCTGTGTCCGAATCAGAGCCCTGTCTCCTGCGAACAGTGCACTGGCAGAAGTGTGCTGTTTAATGTGCACTGTTTAGCAGTCTGCAAAAAATATCCGCCATACTATTGTCCAACCGCACTGTGGAAGTGTCGTAAGCAGGTCAAAAGACGTCCCACCAGCACCAGGGCTGCTCAGCCCCGACAAAACGTAGCAAAACGTTTATTTAAACGGAAACGGTGGTGCGTTGAACACCCTGTTGTGTTACGCAAGCGTTGCCTTTTTAATACATATATATATATATATGTCGCTGCTGATTGGGTAACACCTCTGACACACCCACCAAATGAGAGAAAACGTACCTCAAAGCCCGTTGCACACCGTTTCGAGGAAACATGTCGTTCAACCCGGAAACCGTAGCAAAACACACCGTTTTCAGATTGAACGTGGCCCTGGTGTCTGGTCCAAAGCCTTTTTTACAACCAGATTCAGGGTATGTGCACAGCAGCGAATGTGACGCACCCTCAGAAGCTGAGCGCTTACCAGCATGTTGGCAGCATTGTCTGTTACGAGACAATGTATCTTCTCCATACTGATGCCCCAGCTCTCCATCAGCACATTCTGGGCCTCCTTTATGTTAACAGCTCAGGGGAAACCTGGTTACTCCAAGAAGAACTGTAGCCAGTTTTGTCTCCTTAGTTATGTAATGGCAGGTTACCCCCAGATAGGAGTCCATATTTATGGAGGTCCACATATCTGCTGTCAGGCTCACATATTCTGCATCCTGCACCTCAGCCATAGCCTTTTCTTTGGCCTCATCATATCTTTTCTCCACCATTAGCTTTAGGGCCTTTCTAGTTGGAATGGTGTAGGTTGGGTTGAGCTTATTGACAAAGGCCTTGAAGCCTATGTCCTCAACCAGTGAAAATGGCTGGGAATCCAACACAATCATGTCAACCAATGCCTCATCTATTTCCTCTTGCATGCCTGGTAAAGGAGAGCACATTGCAACAATACATTCTAATGATTTGTAAAAAATAAAATTAAATAGATTAATTCACCATTTATTAGGCCATATTAAAAGACTATCATTCACCTTCCCCCTGCTCATTGTAGCATTGTGGAAATTAAATGTATATTCAATAGCACACAGATAGATAGCCATGGCTTAGTGGCTATACAATGAGTCTAATTAGAGTTATTCTCTTTTATGTTTTCAGGGCTACCTTAAGATGATTGGAACCTTGATTTAACACAGTTAATAAATAGCATTATGCATGCATTGGTGCTCTATTATACCTTGCTTAGATGGTCCAGCTTGAGTTACAGCAGTATTAGATGGGGCTGCTGTAGTATCGGGATGCGTTGACCGCAAGTGGCGAAGCATTGACAAAGTGTTATTTGAATAAGACAGATGTCGGCCGCAAATCATGCACCGCACCTTCGATGGGGTCTCTTTCTGGAAATGATACCATGCAAAAGACCTCTTACGTGAACTTTCCACGAACTTTGCCACACATACCAGGCTTGTTGGGACAGATCAGCCCATAGGCGGAAAATGTTTTTTTATTTATTTATTTTTTTTGTTTTTTTTGCACCAGCATTTATTAAATGGCATTCCAGGGGAAAACCCCAGGTTTATAGCACCAGGACAGGTTTAGAAAGGGTACAGGGACTGGGGAGAGGATAGGTTCCCAGCTAACAAAATTAGGTCCTTGGTGTTCAATTGAGGGCTAGATGAAGTCCACGCTCAAGCACTGAGGATCTGCTTTGGGGCGTATCAGTCCACACCGAATCCAGCTGTGCAGGTGGATATAGGGGAGATGCCTCTTTAGAAAATGAGAAGCAGCAACTCTCGTCATGCTGGGTAACTACACAAGGGCACAATGTGGCACACCCAGTGAGGAAGCTCTTGTAAGCATGCTGGGACCATAGTAAGGGCAATATTAGAAGTTTTGGGTGAGTGGTCCCCAGGCCAAGGAAATAGGGCTAATGGGAGGGGTATATTATTGCCCGACTGTCATGCTTTCACCAATCTCACCAAAATTTTGACATTTACACGCCCACTGTCGACGTCACATTTGACCTCGAGTCACAAAATTTGGTGTACAGGTCCCTCTGCTCATGCCAAACAAATTTACCTCAAGGACCCATAAAGTCCGTCATATTGGATTTTCCGATAATTACCATTTTTTGTAAAACACTTATAATGCTATCCTACAAAATCCTTCATAAAAGTTATATACAGAATTTTGATATGCTAAAAGATGCCTGAATGATGAGCCAATTAAATTGCAGTGGGCGCAGCTTATCACATAAATGTTAATAAATCTAAAACCATTTGAGATACAGTTCTGAAGCCTGGCGGGTTGATTGAGAGTTAGATCAGGACTCCAGTTACAAAGGTTGAGCCCAATCAAACCATATGGTGGCGCTATAGAGATCCAAACATTCACTGTTCCCTTGCAGAGATTTCAGACTTGCAACAATGATAAAAGCCCTGATTGGAAACATAGATATTTGCTTTTTGGGTCAACCCTGTCGTGTATTGTCGACCATTTTGGAGTGTCTGTATTTGACAAATGCTGCTTATGCTGCTCGGTCCCTCGGTATCGCTGCTTGCAGCTATATTTATTATCTATTATCAAACCTGACAGTTCGGTAATCTATTATCAAACCTTTCAGTTCTATAATCTATTATCAAACCTTACAATTCTGTAATCTATTATCAAACCTTACAGTTCTGTAATCTATTATCAAACCTTACACTTCTATAATCTATTATCAAACCTTACAGTTCTGTAATCTATTATCAAACCTTACACTTCTATAATCTATTATCAAACCTTACAGTTCTGTAATCTATTATCAAACCTTACACTTCTATAATCTATTATCAAACCTTACAATTCTGTAATCTATTATCAAACCTTACACTTCTATAATCTATTATCAAACCATACACTTCTATAATCTATTATCAAACCTTACAGTTCTGTAATCTATTATCAAACCTTACACTTCTATAATCTATTATCAAACCTGACAGTTCTGTAATCTATTATCAAACCTTACACTTCTATAATCTATTATCAAACCTTACACTTCTATAATCTATTATCAAACCTTACACTTCTGTAATCTATTATCAAACCTTACAGTTCTGTAATCTATTATCAAACCTTACACTTCTATAATCTATTATCAAACCTTACAGTTCTGTAATCTATTATCAAACACTTCTGTAATCTATTTTACAACCTTACACTTCTGTAATCTATTATGAAACCTTACACTTCTGTAGTCTATTATCAAACCTTACACTTCGGTAATCTATTATCAAACCTTAAACTTCTACAGTCTATTATCATTGCTTACCTTTCTGCAGTATATTATCAAATCTTACACTTCTGCAATCTGTTATCAATCCTTACACTTCTGCAATCTATTATCAAACTTTACACTTCTGTAGTCTATTATCAAACCTTACATGTCTGTAGTCTATTATCAAACCTTACACTTCTACAATCTATTATCAAACCTTAAACGTCTGCAGTCTGTTATCAAACCTTACACTTCTGTAGTCTATTATCAATCCTTACACTTCTACAATCTATTATCAGACCTTGAACTTCTGCAGTCTGTTCTCATTGCTTACCTTTCTGCAGTATATTATCAAATATTACACTTTTGCAGTCTAGTGTGTAACCTTATACAGTGCTGTGGTGCCAAACCACTCCACACCATGGCGTTTGGCCAGCTTGTCACCCCTTCCTGAAATGGTCCCCCTTTTTGGCCATGTCTCTTCTCTACTTTGGCCCCCCAGTGGTGGAATCAGTTCCCAGCAATAGTCAAGACATTTGCAGCATTGTCTTCCACTGCAGACTGAAAACTCACCTGTTCAAACTGCATTTTGGCTAAATAATGATTAATTCTTTGTTAAATAACCCTACTCAGGGCTAAGTAAAGTCAAGATTCCTATGACTGATTGATTTTAAATGGTATTCAGCCTTTACTCTTTCTGTAAATTCATAACACTGTAGTTTCACAACGTAGTTTATATCACAATTCTGAGTTATATTTATGATTGTAATTTTGCAGTAATCCATTGTTTATATTACAATAAATTATACATAACATATACAAAAGATGTAAAAGCAATTATATCACAACAGTAACACTTGATGAAATTGTGTTTTGGATAAAACCTTTTGCTAATCAGTGAAAACTACACCAGATGAATGTTTTAAGCTAGTGTAAACTTTGCAAGAACATAGATACATAGAGATATACACTGCCTGGCCAAAAAAAAAGTTGCACACTCTAATATTTTGTTGGACCGCTTTTAGCTTTGGTTACGGCGCGCATTCATCGTGGCATTGTTTCGACAACCTTACGCAACGTCACAACATTTATTTCTGTCCAGAGTTGCATTCATTTTTGGCCGAGATCTTGTATTGATGACGGGAGAGTTGAACCACTCCGTAAAGTCTTCTCCAGCACATCCCAAAGACTTTCAATGGGGTTAAGGTCAGGACTCTGGTGGCCAATTCATGTGTGAAAATGATTCCTCATGCTCCCTGAACCACTCACAATTTGAGCCCGATGAATCTTGGCATTGTCGTCCTAGAATATGCCCATTGATGGGATAACCTGGTCATTCAGTACATTCAGGTACTCAGCTCACTTCATTTTATTGCTGCATAACATTGCTGAGCCTAGACCTGACCAATTGAAGCAACCCCACATCATAACGCTGCCTCCAGAGGCTTGTACAGTGGGCAATATGCATGACAGGTGCAACGGCGACTTTTTTTTTGGCCAGGCAGTGTATGAACAGTGTATAATTTCAGTGTATTTATTACATCCATATCGGGTGAACTATGTAGGAATTTCAGCCCTACCCTTACAAAAAAAGAAGTTTATTCAAGTGTGCTATTAGTATACTTCTTTTAAACTAAAAATAAGTGAGTATGCTTTCAGTTTACTTTTTATGTACTTATCAGATATATACTAAACAAAATTATACTTAAGTATACTTGGCTTATACTTCCAAGTATACTACTAGTACATTGATATTAGTATACTTACTACATAAAGTATACTTGGGAAATATACTTGAACTTTACTTAAGTTTACTTAATAAAATTAACTTTAAGTATACTTTTTTTTGGTAAGGGTATTCATACATAGTCCCCCCCATTTTATGGGAACAAAAGTAATTGGACAATTGGTTGCTCAGCTGTTTTTTGGCCAGCTGGGTTAGTTGCATCATTAGTTCATGCAGAAGAAAGCTAACAAAAGGTCTAAAGTTGATTCTAGTTGTGGATTTTGTATTTGGAGTCTCTTGCTGTTGCCTCTCAACATGAGAACCTAGGACCAAGTGCCTGTGAAGCAGACCATCATGGGTTGAAAATGTTAAATAAATCGATCAAAATAGTAAGTGTGACTTCACATAATAACAATAAAGACACTGGAAATTTTATGTGCCATTTATTTGAAAACCAATCTAGATAGACACTTATTATACAGTCTTTTCTCCCCATTACATTACTTTTCATTCTCATACTAGAAGCCATTTGAAATTATTGCAGTAATTATTATCATTCTTAACAGCAATGGATGCTGAATCAATGTAATCATTTAGGCTAGATGTCAGCGACATTGTTGAGAGGACAGTTGAGAGAAATGCATAGCGGTATACTTTACAAACCCACTGAAGCCTGCTGAGGTGTGGCACCTGTGGTAATTAATATGATCCAAATCTAAGAAACAAAGTTATTTATGCAGACGGGAACAAGATGTGCTGCTGAAGTGTTTAAGCCCCCGCCCCTCCCCCCCAAGCCCCGACCAGCGTCCAATGAACATTTAACACTGGTACAAGGATTGGGAGAGACGGAACAGAGACTGAAGAGGCTGGCAGGCGAAAACCATGAGGGAGGCGTCCAAATCTGACTTTCACAGGGCCACAGAATGAACTTCGAGAGAAACCTCACATGCTACTAAAGGACATGATCATGTCTTGACAGTGTTGTTGCAGTTCTAGGATAAATATTGATGTACTGAAGTGTTATCAGAAAACGACGTTATCGGCGTAACCGTGTGGGTGCCCTGCTGCCTGCCTGGTACTGTCTCTGCCCCAGATGTGCCTTATGCCGCTCTCACCTCTCTCTCTCTCTCTCTCTCTCTCTCTCTCTCTCTCTCTCTCTCTCTCTCTCTCTCTCTCTCTCTCACTCTCCCTCACTCACTCACTCGCTCTCTCTTCCTGTGGTGTGCTTACCTCTGCCGCTGTGTCCTGCGTCCCCCTCTAAGTGGCCTCAGTTTGCGCTGCTCTCTTTCTCCCTCTCCCAAACAACTGTCCACCCACCTTCCTCCCCAGCTTCTGTTCTTCTCCCTCTCTTCCTCCCCCTTTAAACCCTACCCTTCCCCCCATCTGCCCTCTATCTCTCCGAAATCACAGTTTGCCTTGATGGGGGCGAATGGGGGAGGAGGTTGTAGGGTGAGGCACTTCCTCTGTGACAGGAAATGAGAGAGAGAGAGAGAGAGAGAGAGAGAGAGAGAGAGAGAGAGAGAGAGAGAGAGAGAGAGAGAGAGAGGTGGTTGAAGGGACACTTGAGAGAGAAGGGGAGGGGGGTTGGTGGGTGAAAGAATGTACATGGGCCAATGATTCTACAGCACAATAACATTGGCACTATAGGAAATTAAATCTTTTTAGAGCATTAGAAAACTATTCAGACAGTCAGACTCCTCAGGAGAAAAATAAATTCTGCTTATCTATTGTAATGTTGCGTAGCTTATATCCTCAAACAGTGGCCTCATGGGTGTACATTTTAGCTAAATGCCATGTAACGGATATAGCCAGACAGGCGCAGAGAGCACGGAACTTCATGCAGGTCAGGTCAGCGATGAGTATCGCGAGTGAGAACAGAGAGGATTTGGTTGGAAACATGCGTTACAGTCAGCAAATGACGTGTGAGAGGTTCAAGACAACGCCTGTCTTTGTAAAACGTACTGTCTGATTTCATTGTAAGCTACTTTAACCCAGCGTTATTCACGTTATTGTAGCCGTCACCGTGTTTTTATTAAATTTGGAAAAAAAGAAAAAAGAAAACTGGGGTTGACAGAAAAGTGGTGTACAGACTGGGAGGGGGGTAGAGGTTTAGAAAATAAAGACAGGAAGAGATGAAGATGGGGGGAACCGGACAGACGCAGATATAAAGGGTGAGCCGTGTTTAAAGAGACCAAATAAACAAAGACGCTGCCTAATTGCAGCGGGAATCCGGAGGGACTGGGGGTGGCGTGACTAAAGCGGGACGCTACAAACGGGTGTGTCACACCCCTCTCCCCGCCTCTGTATTACAGTAATCAGCTAATAGCCTCAAGCCAAGTTAAACGCACAATTATGGCTCTTCAAGTTCTCGTAGTGATTAAAAAAATTACGTGAAGCCTGAACTGCGCATTTTATACGCACGGCTGTCAATACATTTGTACTTTCTATACAACAAAATACGATACTGTAAACCGGTAATAAGCACAATCAGATTAAGCAAAACATATGAAAATATCTACTTAGATAGGTAAGACTGTAACTCTATAATAATTAAATGCGGGGACATTCTCCGTGCACTTAAAATGTTTGACGTGCTCATTCAACTGCAGTTCTGGCAAGGAAGATGTGTATTTTATCTGTTCTTAAAAAACAGAGAATTGTATGGTAAAGTTAATTCAGTGGTTTTATGTATGTGTTTTCCCCCAGCATGCAGTGTATCATTTTGAAGTTCGTGATCTCAATATATTGCTAAATAATACAATGACATAGGTCTGTATGTATGGATTCTTTTTATATTTTAGCACCCTATCAACCAGTAGAATGTACAGTATATCACTGTCTTTAAGGTGATATGAATAATGTAAAGCTAGGTGGCATTTCACTGAGATCCTGTTAAGTGCCATGTAGCTGCTAATATTAACGTAAAGTGTGTCATAGAGTATATAGCATTTTGTCAAAATCATGCATTTAAACATCGGGCACAGCATTTATCAGAGGTCTGTGAGAATTCCTTTGAGTTTGAAACCCAAGATATAATTTTAATTTTGTTCCGGATGTGTAAGTATAAAAACCGAAACTAACACTTACATGTATAGAGACTTATGTATGAGTGTTCCTCTTAAGTTCATGCGGTGTGTGTGGTGTAAGTGCCTATGCACGAGAGAATGTGTGTCTGTGTGGGTGTTGTCACGTATTCAGGAAGTAGCCTACTTTGCAAAAAAACAGAGCGAGCAATAAACAAAAGCTAAACGCCAAATTGTCGTTTCACTTGCCATATCTATCTCCGTCTCACTGTACATTTACAGTGGTGTACACAGTAAAATTCTGTTGAATTACTAATGTAGTTTCAAGTTACTATTCTCTTTCTAAATAATTCACTTCACTGTAGTCAGTAAGTCAAAATACCAATGCAGTAATGTTAAATGTGAGTTTAGAATGTATTTCCCTCGAAGAAATCAAAATTCCCTGTCTTAAATATAATTAATCAGTATGATAACAAACCTGTACAGTACATTTTCACAGTTGTTGTTTTTTTTATTTATGATTAAAAGCGTTTCACAAAACGGGAAAGCACAAATGCACATCAGTCACAGAGAATCACTGTCATCAGAGAGAGAAGAGTAAATGAAAATGAAAAACAGTAAGGAGATTAAAAAAATAAAAATGTTTAAAAAAAAAAACGAAGTATACCCTTATGGAAAAAGAATATAGTGCAGTATATTTGATAAATATATCAAATAATCTTCACAATATATTTAAAATATACAGCTGTATATTACATTTCCATGTGGGTATAAAGAACACAACAAGGCTTCAAGAAATAATTGCAAATTTTTAAAAAATGTAATCCTTTATTATCATAATTTTTGACTGACATATAATAGGCCATGTATAACTGCTGTTGGTCAGCAGAATTGCACACTTGCTTCCTGAACATTTCTCTGTTCGTAATGTTTGATTGTCTTCAGCTTTGACATGGTTATCTTTGATTGTCGTCAGTGGAAGGTGGCTCTTGTGTTCCATCTGTGATTTGTGGCACAACTGAGAACCTTTTCAGTCCAGTGACAGTTAAATGCTGGACTGCCATTGGCTGATTCAAGTTCTGTTATGGAAAAAGGGGATCACTTCCTCTCTACCTCTCCTTTCAGCTCTGCTTTCTTGTTTCCTCTCTCCTCTCTATATCGCTCTTATACAATTCTTATGTTTACCTACTATTTCCCAGTTCACCTCTTCCTTTGCATCTCGTATCAGTTGCAGAATCATTGAAAATGAGCAAGATTTTGTGTCGCTGGACCTTCTTCATATCTCCCAGTGTGCTCCTTTCCCAACCTCTCTCAGCAAATGTGGAAGAGAAGCTTTCCCCCGCTCATATCGTATCCCACTCCTCCTCTCCGTCCTCATCCTGTCCTCTCCTCGCCTCCTTTCTCACTGTAGCCTGGCCCAGTACTGGCCCAGACTCTGTTCATCTCCAGGAACCTGCAAAGGTACTGACACTCCATGGGAGATGAGACCTGTGAGTGAGAGACAGAGTTTTTAAAAGAAAAAGATAATTAATGTTAATTATTTCAAGGCATATTGTATTGTAGTTTATGTTTAATGTAATATGTTTATGTAAAGCTTTGGCAACATATTGAACATATATACAACAGTTCAGGTCAAGTAATTTGATTGGGCAAGAGGCATTCCATGAGTGCTGATATACAGTACAACAGCACTGGAACAGTTTACTGTTACATATTACTCCGCTTTGTTCACATTTCAGTTAATACATTGTTGCGAAAATGTTTGGCTGACGTGTTCCTTAGAAATGTTTTGTTAATGGATTCCTGAAAGAATTACAATTGTTGGCGGAGCCAAATAAACAACAAAATCTTTTGTCTCAACCATTACTTGATAAATAGTTTATAGTAGAACTGTTGTATAAAAGCAATATCATCACACTCCAGGTCGTGCTGTTACACTGTATATCAGCACAGTTGTGATTATCTTCAGCACTTGGCCTGCAGCCTCCTGCCTACGGCAGTAGAGGTGGTGGACATTGGCAATTATATAATCTATCTATGCTCAATAATTTTGAAAGACAGGTGTCTTGTTTTGCTTGACTAAAAAAATCTGTTCTTTATAATTTTTTTAAAGATTTGGTGAGTGAGTTTGTGTATAGGAGGAGGGAGGGAAGGATTTATTTCCCTTTTTTTTGGGGGGGAGGGGGGGGGGGGTTGTTGATGTCAGTGCATATTTAATGCATTTACTAATTCATGCATTTACAAAACAAGTTCTCTCTTGTTATACAAATAAAGGATAGAATTAGAATTTTGAGAGACAGGGACAAAGAGATACTATTAAGTGTGACTGTGACACGTGCCTCCGAACAGACCCCAGTACCGATACAGAACCATGGACACACGCTGAGAGATGGATAGGCTCACCTGTGCTGGGGTTACCTGGGGGAGGTGGAGGCATGTGCGCTGTGGAGTAAGGAGCGGAGGGCTCAAAGTTCCGAGGAGGTGCAGCTGGAGCAGAGGGGGATGGAGGGAGCATGAAAGAGTAAGATGGGGGTGAGTGATGGGGTGCAGACTGAGTGAGAGAGAGAGAGAGAGAGAGAGGGAGGGAGGGGGGATGTGGGAGAGAGAGAGAGAGAGGGAAAGACAGATACAGATGGATGAAAGAGAAAAGAGATAAAATCAGAGTGGTGTCAAGAAATGGAAGGGAAGAGACAAAAGAGATGATTGAGAAATAATTATAAAATCTATTAATACTTAATCTTTAATAAGTTAATGATCACTAGACTGTTTTTCATAGTGCAATCTTCATTAACATTGACTCTCTACCCCTGAAAAGAGCAATATATAATTAATTTCACAAGCTTTTAAAATATAAAATATATATAAGAGAATATAAGAGTTAAGAAAATATAAGAGTTCCTGCGCTCAAGATAAAATACTGTACAAATTCCCTAACCATTAAATATGAAACACAACAGTCTGGCATGTTAAATTCAACCTCCTCCAAGAAAACATACTTTTTGAATTGTGTGTCCTCAACCTTAAAGCAGCCAGTTTCCTTATTCATATTTTAATTAATGATTATACATTTATTCTCAAATTAAACCTGATAATCCTAGATCAAATAATATCATTATATCATCTTTGTGAGCATAGTACACAGTCTGCACAGATTCACTGGTCCTTACATTACCTGACTGGGCCCAGAGAGATAAAGTGCTTCAGCTGATTCATCCACTTAATTTAAAAATCTGTGAATTTGTCCATCTTTGTGTTCAGTACCCATTGACACCATGTTTAATTTTACAGTACCTGGCTCCGGAGACAAAAGAGGGTACACTAGGTTTTAGGTTTTTTCATTTCAGTAATGTACTAACATGGTAATAGCACAATCAATGTGATAGTGTTAAAAATAAATTTTTGGCAGTAATACTGGGGGAAATTCTCAGAGTAACCACAAGAGGGAGTAATAAGCTATCGGTGTGACCTTGTGGCTCATTTTGTTCAAATTGTTTTCTTGTCATTGGTTAACTAATCTACAATCTAATCAGTTATTTTATCTAAGAATACAGAATAGCTTTACAGGATAGTTTAATATGGCCCTGAGCTGAATAAATAACATACATGCTGCGCGGATTGTGCTGTGTGTAATATTGGTTGTTATTGCATATTCAATATTCCCGAGTTGCTAAGTTATAATATCTCATAATATCTATAGCATGGACTTATCCTTGGAGCAGTTGCATAAGCTTGACCTACACTACACAGTATAAAGGATGACCTCCTGTCCCTTAGATCAGTACATTACTGGTTACACAACCAGTGTCAGCATCATTTCAAATAATCTTGAAGGAATTCCAGTCCTCTCCCTTTGATATTGCCATGACATTTATATCTAAAACTGCTCTTGGTTCAGCAGTGTTCGTTATATGAAGCTCTTTTATGTATTTTGAGCTTTTGAACTGTACAACTGACAGTACCAATTGCTAAGAAAACAAAACCCTGATGAGTGGAACTCCGGAGGCGTTCACGCTGGTAAATTGTGATGCGTTCCACATCGCCTTGGCAACACTGAAACTGTCACTCAACAGTGAGGATACAAAGTAGGAAAGGCAACCGATTTACCTGAACACCAGAGAAGACAGAGAGAGAGCTGTAACTGGAGAGGGAAGAGTCACTGCGACTGAGCACAGAGCCTGAGAAACAGTGAGAGGTAAGGGGTTAGTACTGTGCATACCAGAGACTGTTAGTACAGGCAAGGGGTTAGTACTGTACACACCAGACACTGTTAGTACAGACAAGGGGTTAGTACTGTACACACCAGAGACTGTTAGTACAGACAAGGGGTTAGTACTGTACACACCAGAGACTGTTAGTACAGACAAGGGATTAGTTCTGTACACACCAGAGACTGTTAGTACAGACAAGGGGTTAGTACTGTACACACCAGAGACTGTTAGTACAGACAAGGGATTGGTTCTGTACACACCAGAGACTGTTAGTACAGACAAGGGGTTAGTTCTGTACACACCAGAGACTGTTAGTACAGACAAGGGATTGGTTCTGTACACACCAGAGACTGTTAGTACAGACAAGGGGTTAGTTCTGTACACACCAGAGACTGTTAGTACAGCCAAGGGATAAGTTCTGTATACACCAGGCTGTTAGTACAGACAATGGATTAGTTCTGTACACACCAGAGATTGTTAGTACAGACAAGGGGTTAGTACTGTACACACCAGAGACTGTTAGTACAGACAAGGGGTTAGTTCTGTACACACCAGAGACTGTTAGTACAGACAAGGGGTTAGTTCTGTACACACCATACACACCAGAGACTGTTAGTACAGACAAGGGGTTAGTTCTGTACACACCAGAGACTGTTAGTACAGACAAGGGGTTAGTACTGTACACACCAGAGACTGTTAGAACAGACAAGGGGTTAGTACTGTACACACCAGAGACTGTTAGTACAGGCAAGGGGTTAGTACTGTACACACCAGAGACTGTTAGTACAGACAAGGGATTAGTTCTGTACACACCAGAGACTGTTAGTACATACAATGGATTAGTTCTGTACACACCAGAGACTGTTAGTACAGACAATGGATTAGTTCTGTACACACCAGAGACTGTTAGTACAGACAAAGGGTTAGTACTGTACACACCAGAGACTGTTAGTACAGACAAGGGGTTAGTACTGTACATACCAGAGACTGTTAGTACAGGCAAGGGGTTAGTACTGTACACACCAGAGACTGTTAGTACAAACAACGGGTTAGTACTGTACACACCAGAAACTGTTAGTACAGACAAGGGGTTAGTACTGTACACACCAGAAACTGTTAGTACAGACAAGGGATTAGTTCTGTTCACACCAGAGACTGTTAGTACAGACAAGGGGTTAGTACTGTACACACCAAAAACTGTTAGTACAGACAAGGGATTAGTTCTATTGACACCAGAAACTGTTAGTACAGACAAGGGGTTAGTACTGTACACACCAAAAACTGTTAGTACAGACAAGGGATTAGTTCTATTGACACCAGAAACTGTTAGTACAGACAAAGGGTTAGTACTGTACATGCCAGAGACTGTTAGTACAGACAAGGGGTTAGTATTGTACACACCAGAGACTGTTAGTACATATAAGAAGTTAGTACAGTACAGTAATTGGTCACATCTCCACAGGAGGGATCACCGAAGGGACCATTCTCTCCCTCTCATTGCTCTCCAGCATCACCTAGCTTACTGGCACATGCGTATGTGTAACATGCATTACATTACATTACATTCATTTAGCAGACGCTTTTATCCAAAGCGACGTACAGTAAGTGCATACAGAGATATCATCAAGATCATTACAGAACAGACAAGACAAAGCACATCCTTCCCATAATGTAGCAGCTATCCCTAGTAATGAACGTTGACTGTAGTTCACAGTAAGCTGTGGGTAAATCAGAAATACTACACATTACATTACAATCATTACATTACATTACAATCACTTGGCAGACACTCTTATCTAGAGCAACTTACAGTAGTGTAGAGCATCAGTGTTACTCTCAGGAGTACAAAAATGAAGGCACAGAGGCCTATTTATATTCAATAAGTGTAAAGTTTCCTAAAAATAATTTGTATTGTAACTAAGGAAAGCACCACTAGACAGATAACCTTTACATAGCTATAACTATAACATTAGCCATGGTGCTATCTGAAGAGGTGAGTCTTCAGTCTGCGTTGGAAGATGGGCAGGGTTTCTGCTGTCCTGACTATAGTGGGAAGATGGGCAGGGTTTCTGCTGTCCTGATTATAGTGGGAAGATGGGCAGGGTTTCTGCTGTCCTGATTATAGTGGGAAGATGGGCAGGGTTTCTGCTGTCCTGACTATAGTGGGAAGATGGGCAGGGTTTCTGCTGTCCTGACTATAGTGGGAAGATGGGCAGGGTTTCTGCTGTCCTGACTATAGTGGGAAGATGGGCAGGGTTTCTGCTGTCCTGACTATAGTGGGAAGATGGGCATGGTTTCTGCTGTCCTGACTATAGTGGGAAGATGGGCAGGGTTTCTGCTGTCCTGACTATAGTGGGAAGATGGGAGGGTAGCAGCACAGAGAGCTGTAGTAGTTTTGTAGGGTTTGTTGATCTTTTAAAGACATAACAGAGCTGTCCCTTTAGCACCAATGGTTTGAATTGAATGCGAGCTGATATAGGAAGCCAGTGCAGGGAGATGAGAAGGGGAGTGACATGGCTGAGTTAGGAGAGGTGGTAGATCAGACGAGCAACAGGATTCTGGATGAGCTCCAGAGGTCTGATGGCAGACGCAGGGAGGCCAGCAAGGAGGGAGTTGCAGTAGTCCAGGCGGACATGCAAAACAGTGATGTCCTCCCGAGCATGTTATGTTGGCCTGAACAAACCAGGTGAAAAAGTGGTGGCTGGCTAGTGCTAGCCTGCACCCTCGTGGATTCAGGTGGATGTCACAGACCAGAGGGAGTCCTACTGGGATTGAGAAATGGACAACGCTAAAATATTGGGAAGAAAACAGGGAAAATAAAAAAATTATAAGACGCACCTGAATTCTGGCCGTGTTGGTGTTGATGTTGTTGCTGATGCTGGTGTTGTTGTTGATGCTGGTGTTGTTGTTGATGCTGGTGTTGTTGTTGATACACTGCAGAGTTGAAGGAGGTGTTCAGGGGGGTGTGTGCCTGGGAACAGGAAATCCCACCCCCTGACCTCTTCTGATTGCGCAGCTTCTCCTCCCTCCTCCATTTAGCTCTTCGATTGGAGAACCATACCTGTCAATGAGTTATGGACAAATCAGGTCAGTATAGTATGAGCATTGTCATTAACTCTGTTTCTTATGCAACCATTAAATGTATATATCTTTGAGTGGGTTTCCAATGACTTAACTAACAGAAAGAAGGCAGGAATACCGCTTACCTGAATCCGAGCTTCTGGAAGGTCAATCTTAGCTGCCAATCTCTCTCTTGCAAAGACATCTGGGTAATGTGTCCTTTCAAACTCTGAGAGAACAAGTAACATTCATTTAACATATGCATGCACACACATGCACACACACATCTGGAGTTATTACAGTTTACAGTCTCGCTGATAGAGATAAGGAGTTAGTGCTGTTTCTTAGGGAGTAAAGGGGATTTTCAAGACCCTGTATTTATGTGGAAATTCAGGGTATGGGTGCTAGGGTCAGATTAGCCTTTTAGCTCATAATGGATAAGGCTAGGAAATGAACAGGGTAAAACTGATCACAATACCAACCAAAAAATACAGTACTTTTCTTTGCTTTGAATACCATTTTCTCTCCCAACCAAATTCCACAGTTTGGACATTATAAATAGTGCGTCCTGTCCTGATTGGTTGAATGTTGCTGAACTCTAAATAGGACACGGTATTCATTAGCATTTGTGAGGATCCTGTTCTGACAAGGTTAATTTCTCGGGCTGAAATATTAACATTGATTTGAACTGCAAATTAAATTATTAGTGCAATCCGGCTGCTTGCTGGCTTCTTTCTGACTACCTAGTTCATGTACAGGAGGGTGTAGGACTGCCCTTTCTCCAGGCAGCATCCAATCAGAACACAGGAGAGCATGGGTCTGACCTTTCTCTAGACAACCACCAATCAGAATGCAGGAAAGCATGGGACTAACCTTCCTCCGGGCAAAAGCCAATCAGAGCACAGGATGGTGTGGGACTAACCTTTCTCCAGAGCCTCAATCTGTTCCTGAGTGAAACTTGTTCGGTTTCTCTGCAGTTTCCTCTTCAGCTGCAGTTGGAGCTGAGACTCCTCCACCTCATCCCCCTTCCCCTGCTCCCCTCGTCCTCTTCTCCCCATCTTGCCATCCACTTCCCCCAAACAGTCCACTAATACAGTGTGAGATGGAGGGAGAGACAGAGCGAGAGAGAGAAAGAGACAGGATTAAAGGAATGTCAGCTAAGATTGTTAATACTGTGCACTGACAATGAATGAGTATGAAGCATTCACAAAAGACAGTGGGAGAAGGCTGAAAGAGTTCATACATGCCAATTGCTCTTTGAACTCAACAGCCCATTAACTCGGCAGCTGTGAGGGGATCTGACGAAGAGAGACTGCACATGGCAAGGCGAATAAAAACAGTAATATTTACCATAAAAAGGCCATACTTGTGACAAACCCATCAATGAAACTGCATATATACTCTGCCTTATGTACTGTGCAATTCTCTCCTTTGGCAATATCGCCTAGTTCTCCATCAACTTCATACCCCCTGACACCTGTGGAATTTTTTGACTGTATGTGCACTCCCTTTCATTTTATTGCTGTCTAGGCATGCCTAAGCACAGTACCCGAGCTCTGTCAGTAACATGGCGTGTTAGAATGCAATTTACATGCAGTGCATGTTACATGCATGTGTGCTGGAAAGAGGCGTGTGCTGAGCAGATTCAGTAAGTAATGAGGCCTCGAATGCTGCTAGTAGCACATGCGTGTTGCAGCAGGTCCCCTCGTCTCACGTGCACACGGGACTCGCATGCATGTGCACACGGGACGCTCACCTGTGCTGTGCCGCGTTTCCGCCACGTTCGGCTGGTCATACCAGCTGTTTGGTCCGGTCCAGTTTGACCCGCTTTGTAGATTTAGCATGGTCGAGTTCTCATACATAATATATTACTTTGCTCTGACCGTGAACTTCTCCCCTTCTCTAACAACCTCTGACCTCCCCTATACCCCCAAGCAAGAGCTGCAAGGGAGAGAGAGAGAGATAGAGAGAGAGAGAGGACAACACGCACACTGACTAATTGGGAACAATAGTACATTAACATTGACATGGCATGCGCCGTTTCATACATAGTACATACACGCTCACTGAACATTGCAGTGATAATGCTGTCAACTAACATTAAGGGAGAGAGAGAGACCTTCATAAATTATAAAGTATGTACGCACTGCGTAATGTCTATTCTTTTTTTATTTAAAAACAGGTTTAACATATCTAATATATACTTTAATGTAAATTGAAATTTTATTATAAACTTAGACGCACTTCTCTAATCTATATTTAACCAATTACATTTAAATTGCTTTATTAAATCAATGCGACGTCAGCAATATTTGTTGGCAAGCCATCTATTAAGAATCTCAAACTCTGACAGTAAGTCAAAGGTCAGGTTTGTTTACCTCATGTGTCCTTTGAAATGACTCACGTTCACCTTCACACCTTCTTTGTCTTTCACTGACTCTTCTTCTCAGTTTATCTTTGTATGTTTCTATTTCTTCTTCTACACCTCTTTCTCATCCTTCCTGTCTTCCACCATGTACATCCCACACCTTTGAAATGAACAAAAAAATGGAAACTCACCACCTGCTAGGAAAGGGAAAACCCGAATAAATAAGCGCTTCTTTTGCCCTCTTCTGCTGTCCACCCTTCCCTCTTGCTTTACTCCTCTTCTCTCCCACGCTTTATTGACTGTGAGAAATGTTTGCAGAGAGAGGGAGAGAGAAAGATGGAGCGAGTTAGACAGGGCGAAAGAGAGGGAGTGAGGGTGGGAGGGAGGGCTGGAAAGAGAAAAAAAGCGACTGCAGGCACTCTTGTCCTCGAAGCAATAGATGGAGAGAGAAAGAGAGAGAGAGTGAGAGAGGGAGGTCAAGAGAGAGGTGGGGAGATGGAGGGAGAGAGAGAAGGGTGACAAAGCGAGTCAGTGTCAGTGTCAGGTTTGAACTTAATGGCACAGAAAGGAGAGATGAAGTGAGAAAGGAAAGAGGTAGAGGGAACAGAGGGATAGAGAGGAAGAGGAAGAGGAAGGGTGAAAGGGAAAAAACACCTGAAGGGAAAGGAAGGAAAGGGCAAGCGGGGAGCGATGTAACAGCAGAGGTGCGAAGGAGAGAAAAATAAAGGGAAGGGTGGAAAAACAGGAGGAGGACAGAGAGATAGGATGGAGGGATGGATCCTCACCTCTGTAAAACTGCAGTGGCTTCATAGGGTTAGTTCTGCTTTGCATACACTGCACACACTGTACACTTCAACAGTGTAAAGAAAGCCTGCTACAAACATTAGTTAATTAACATTTTTCTATATAAATTTGTGCCATTTTCTTTTTTATAACCTAAGGTTATTTAACAATAACCTTTGTACAGGCATTACTGGATGGAGCGTGCATAAAGAGTACATCACCATATAAGGGCGGGAGGGATAATTACCATTTTCAAAAGACTAGCATGTTCCCATCATTAAACCAACATTATTTTAATTACATAGGAAGAGCTATAAAGTCCGTTTCTGAATTGTAGCCTTGAAATGTATTATTATTAATCTTATTATTATTATTATTATTATTAAATGTATTATTATCCTTAAAAAACTGAAGAAAAATAAATACACAGCAGAAGAAAGTGGTGACCAAATAAATGAAGATATTTAAGCTTGTAATACCACAAAACACTACCATTTCAGAAATCTATGTCCTGTTCTTCCCAGAAACCGTGATGATCACATTTATCAACACCTCTGTTCTTAGTATTTCTTCCACCCATGTTTGACTTTGATGACACTGCGCAAGATTCTTAAAGACTCTTCCTGAAGAGATTTGTTCATTATTAATGGATCAACTGGAAGGGTACCTAAACTTTTGCACATGCTACCTTTAGGGTTTTATGTTTTTCAAACTGTTACATTCAGCAAATGAATAGTAATCCTGCATTAAAATTAGCAGAATAGGTCATGTTTAAGCTCGGACCCTGCAGAGGCTGTGTGCACCTCTTTTCACAGAATATCTGTGTATATACAGTACTGTGCAACAGTCTAAGGCACCCTAGATTGTTTTGTCTTCTGCATTCGTGTGTCAGTATAAATTTAGATTTCCAAACATTCATTTTCCCAAAAATTAATTGAACGAATTAATTCAGCGAAAAGAAGAACATGTCAAATTGGATTAGGGTCGGGTCATTAACTTGGCCAGCCAAAAACATTCCACTTTTTGGCCCTGAAAAACTCCTTGGTTGCTTTAGCAGTATGTTTGGGCTCATCTCGTCCTGCTGCAAGGTGAAGCACTGTCCAATGAGTTTTGGTTTTGGCTGGATCTGAGCAGATAAGATGTTTCTGTACATTTCATCCTGCTGCTGCTCACATCATCAAGAAAGACAAGCGAGCCAGTTCCACTGGCAGCCATACATGTCCAAGCCATTACAATACCTCCACCTCTCCATCACTTTCATACAGATTAATTCTCATCTAATTTTATACATACAGGTATATACTGTCTATATATGTATATATATATATATATATGTATACACAGTTCCCTCCACTATTATTGGCACCCCTGGTAAAGATGAGTAAAAAGGATTATAAAAAATTCACCGTTTGGTGAGATATCTTAATCTCACGCTGAAAAAATGAAGTAAAGTAAACTTATGTAAAAAAAAAAAAATCCCTCATCAAGAAATAATTATTTTTAACAAAACCACGTGTGCCACAATTATTGGCACCCCTGCATTTATATATAGAATAAAGTAATCATTTTTAATATTTGGTCACATATCCTTTGCATGCCATGACTTCCTGATATCTGTGACCCAACAACATCAAAAGACTCTTGATATATTATTTTCTGGTACTCCTACAAGCCATACTATAACGTCTCTGCATTTGAATGGATCTCTATGGGAATTGGGGGGTGGGACTAGATTTAGCTGTAAACTATGCTGGAATACTATGGAATACATGGTTGGTAAAATGGCTGTAAGTCATCAAGGGTCTGAGGTATCAAACGAGCCTCAAAACATCACTCTGCTGCCAGATATGCAGTAGATATGGATGGATCACTTTGAAGGTTGTTTCTCCTGACAAATTTTCATATTTTCCTATTGAACTCTATGGAAAAATAAGTCAGGAGAAGAAACCCTTCAAGTTATCCATCCATATCTACTGTATTTCTGGCAGCAGAGTGATGGTTTATGGCTTGTTTGATATGTCAGACCCTTGATGACTTAGAGCCATTTAGCCAACCATGTTCCATACTGTTCCATTGTCATTTACAGCTAAATCTAGTCCCACCCCCCAATTCCCATAGAGATCCATTCAAATGCAGTGACCTTATAGTATCGCTTGTAAGAGTACCAGACAAAATATTAAAAATGATTACTTTATTCTTGCAGGGGTGCCAATAATTGTGGCACACGTGGTTTTGTTAAAAATAATTATTTCTTGATGAGGGATTTCTTTTCTCATAATAGATTTACTTCAATTAAACGTTGCATTTTTCTAATTTTTTCAATGTGAGATTAAGCTAGTTCACTGAACAGTCAATCTTTTATAACCCTTTTTACTCATCTTTACCAGGGGTGCCAATAATAGTGGAGGGCACTGTATATATACAGTATGTGTGTGTGTGATGATATTATTTTTAAAGAAATCTACAATTATTTGTAAAACTATGTTGTTGCTCTGTGCAGCGCTGGTAACACTGTTGTTTCTTCTGTTAAATCATATTTTTGTCATTACCATGGGTCTTACATTGTATTACGCATTGTCATCTCAGTGTCATTGTGTTCTGCTATCGTGTTTTCCCATTGCTGTGCCATGTCACATTGCTGATGTCACATTAACATATTTTATTGGATTAGCCAAAAAAGCCAAATAACTCCTGGCATGTCAGGGGGAAAAGAGCCTCTTTGAATTCAAATTTGTAGTTTTGGCACAAGAAGGCAAAGGCGCTCTGAGAAAAATAATTTTAGAACAAAAAGAAAGTGATCAAAAGCCTATGTAAAACACTGCAGAATTTTGGGGTGCATGTGTGTGTAAAACACTGGAGAGTTCTGGGTGCATGTGGTTGAGTTCAGTACTGGTCAGCAACAAGGTTTTGACTGGGCATCATTCACTGGATGAGAACAGGTGCTAATCAACAACTGATTGAGAGGAATCTCCAAAATCTGAAAGATTTACGTTCTCCAAGGCTAATATCAGATATTGTATATCATATCTTATTCAAATTTGAACTAGCAAAGACATCTGGCTGTTGAAATGTTGTCAAACATGCAGTTGTTTTAAACAATAGCTGTTGTCCAGGTTTATTGTGCATATAATTGCACACTTTCCCTCACCTGACTTAAAATACGTGTTCGTTACGAATATTCACAAATTCACAAGTTTCAGCTGTAATTTCTCGTGGGATAAATGAAGTGTTTGTCTGTCTGTCTGTGCCAACGTGCTTTATTTCCAACTGACAAAACACTGCACTCCTCTTTTTCTCATGACAGAGGGTCACTTTCTTCAAAGGAAATGGGATGGAAGTGACAAACAACAGAGAGAGAGAGAGAGAGAGAGAGAGAAGAATGCCAGGAAGAATAGGGAAAGAATTAATTATGTGCATATATGGGTACATCATCAATATAATGCAACATACTGTACATGTCCATGTCACAATATGGATGTGTGTGCTGGTTTACATTCCTACATAATTTATCCTTTTTTTGTGTTTGTGCATGTGTTCTGCTCTGTGAATAGTTTTTGTGTTTGTGTGAGTTTGTTTACAGGATGTGTGTGCGTGTGCGTGTGGGGGCATCTCCAGTATGCGTGCATAGACACGTAAAGCAATTGGTGTGGCTGTAGGGCATTTTTTCAGTCTCTTGTTAGTTCATTCCTGTCACCCTTTCTCTCTCCCTCTTTTAACTGCTGGAAGGGGGGATGAGCCGAGGGAGGGGGAGAGGAAGTAAGGGCACCATAGCAACCGTGCCGGGACAAATTTTCATCAAGACTTTAAAACAAAGTGAAATAATATTTCTCTCTTTTTGGGGGTGGGGGGGGGGGGGGGCACAAACTGACTGGACCATATGAAAATAAAGACATTAAAAGTGATAAGAGACTAAAGCATACCAAGAGAAGGAATCATACATGTTAATACATTAGCTTGGTATAAATATTAACTTCTTAAAGATAAAAGGAGAGTTACTCTGTCTGCCTACATTTTGTTTTAAAATGGCTAAGAATCTCCTTTCCCTCCTTTGTCTCTCCTTCCCTTTGCTGTTTCTCTGTCCCTCTCTCCGCTGTGTAGCCCCAGGCAACACTGTGATGCTTCCTCCCCCACCTCTCTCCCTTCCTCTCTCCCTCTCACTGCCCCTGTCACCTTCAATTGCTCCATGAAGCTAGACACAGTACCAGAGGCGAGAGAGAGAAAAAGAGAGAGAGAGAGAGAGAGAGAGATAGAGAGAGGTGGTTGAAGGGACACTTGGTCCAGGGTTCAGATGAACTCCAGTGTAAGATCATCGTGCACACACTCATTGTGGGTTCAGCTCACAAAGATGATGCTAAATATGAAACAATCACAAGATGGAGACCCTGCCATCCAATTTTAAAAGCAGTAACAGCTTGGGCTTTAGATCTGCAGAATGGTTGCCAGGTAGAACCATTCTGGGCTGGGTGCTTTTCCACAGTATTGCATGTGGGGCTTCATGATGTGCCCTACTGATAATGTGCTGCTACATTATTACTCTACATTACAGGCAGTCACTTCTGAAAGGGTTACTACGCACGCACACATGCGCACAAGCATGCACACACTCGCATGCACGCACACACGGATTGGCCCTTTTTGTGCACCCCTGCTGTAGTGGGTATGTAAACCAGTGCAGAATATCTGTGCAAAGTGTCCCTTTGTGAAACTTAACAGTGGGTTTAAAGGTTTGAATACGTATGTACTCATTGATACAGCCTGAGCAACTGAGACTGACTGAACACAGTCCTGACTGCTCAGTGTGCCTCAAGGCTACACTGTAGATAAGCTCAGTGTGTAAAGATGTGTCTGATAAAGATGATGACATCATACCCCTGCCTCACGAGTGACTGTCTAATATTTTTTTACCTGTGGCCTCATCTTACGCTATCCTCTGATGTCATTAGTTTAGCCCCCTTGATGGAGACGTTAATTAATCAGAAACTGGCAACAAGTGTTGAGATGCACTTTATAATAAAAATGTGCAGATATAAAAGAATCAAGAGATCGCTCATAACTACCCTAAAATAAAAGGACACAGACACTATTGCTTCATACATAAGGATATTTCCCATCTTATGAGAAGGAATATGTGCCAGACTACTCAGTACCTCCAACAGTCTCAGTGACACAAACTACACACATCAGCCACTCAAATATGAGGAATAGTTATTCCCATTGAATGGCTTTATTAGACTACACACTGGTTTTAGGCTAGTGTGCAATGTTTCTCAATATTTGATGTTTTCTCAGGTTGGGACTCAAAGAAACAGGAAATAATACGTTTGTCGTTCAGTAGCATTCTGTGCAGAAGCACCCTTGGCTTCTCACCTTAAATTTTGCACTATGAAGAGACTCACATTAGTTTGATTAGCGCAACATAATGATTTTATATTTCCCTCTGGCGGTAGATTGGTAGAAGTACAGCTTATGTTTACGTTCACCAATTTGTTTTCACTTCAAGTCACAAGTTTCATTTTAATATGTTAGTGCACAATACATTTATCGATGCCCGCTACGTATCAGACCAAATAGACCTAGGCTACTTGTTTTTGGTAGTGGTTATATGTTGTGGAATGTGTAGTAAATTTACGGTTCGCAAATAAAATGCATTAAGATTAACTGATAAACGCAATAAATGGTTATCACACGTCATTTCAAAATGTACTGTACTTCTGTTTCAAATTTCGAACCGTTTGATTTATAATAAAAGTGCGTCCTAAACGGTAGCTTCTTTTAAAAAATGTTTGAAGACCCACCTTTTTATGCTAGCGTTTTTATAAAATTGTTGTTTTAACTTTTTATTTTTTTGTAATCTGTTTACATGGTTTCTTTGCTTGTAATTTTATCGGTTTGCTTGTAATTTCATCTGTTTTTTGCTTACTTTGATTGTTGCTTATGCTCTATTCGTTTGTGCACTACTTATGTTTGGCACTACTGTGAGAGCACTTTGTAACTTCTGTTTTGATGTCCCCGTGTTTATGTGTTGTGCCCTGTTAAGTTGCTCTTTTTCCTGTGTTAATTGTATTGTAAAGCGTTTTGTGCATTCTTGCTGTGAAAGACGCTATATAAATAAACTTTACTTTCTTACTTACTTACTAAACACGCTGATGTTAAAGCATGTGTAGTCTGCAGCACTGATTAATTTCTCGTGCTTTCCTTTACGCCCCGCTCAGTGTTCATTCGCGTGTCAACGTGGCGCTTCAAAACCAATCAGAACTCAGCTCTTCTCGCTTCTTCGCAATCATTGGTGAACATCTCTATCGACACGGTTTTCGATTGGTCCATTGTTGAAAGGGTTCTATCCCATCCAGACGCATAATTTAAAGAGACTGCCAACGCGTATTCTGGAAAAAGCATAGTCTAAAAAGTAATTTCTCAGCAATGTTTTTGAGAGAAAATCGGTAAGTTTTTGTTTTGCTTAATTCAATTACCTTTGCTGAATACAAGTACAAATATGGCACGAGATAAATTACTTTATTGTTTGCTGAATTTGCTGAGTGCAATGTTAGTTTTGGAGAAATTGCGTTAAACCTGCGTGCCAAAGTATTGCCGAACGCATACATAGCGTCTGCAACATGCTTTTTTGGCTTAACATGAACTAATCAAGCAACTGTCCACGCCGTTATTAATATGATTACATCACAATGTTTCTGTGTTATTTATATTTAATTAAAAGTTATGTATATATTAAAATGATGGCTTTATAGTAATTCAGAAATAGATCATAAGTGATGTTTTTATTGTAATTCAGAAATAGATCATAAGTGATCCCCTCTTATTGGTTCTATTTTACGGTTGTGTTTCTTAATGCAGGAAAGGCAAAATGATGCGTATACCGTTACTGGGGGACAGTGTTCACTGTTTCTGGCAATGGTGGTTGCTGTGCCCTCACAAGAGAAACGTGTGCATCACCATGGTGACCTGAGCGACCCATGCCCATGACGACACCCAAGGTTACCAGTATGACCACGAGGCTTTCCTGGGAAAGGAAGAGGCCAAGACCTTTGATCAGCTGACTCCTGAAGAGAGCAAGGAAAAGACTGGGGTAAATCAGCCCATCTTTTTCAGAGCAAGGAAAGACTGGGTAAATCAGCCCATCTTTCTCCGATTTCTAACCCCCCACCTCATTTTGGAATGGTCAATCGCAGTTGAAAGCCTGTCCCACCACTGAACGTGTTCAGTCATTGAGGGAAAGCACAGACTAGCATGTGCTGTGCAGTCCACCAGCTGAGATGCATGGCCATTGCGCTGCAGAACTACACATTTTACCCAACTGATGCAGGCAGACCGCAGATATAATTGCAATCACATATACTGTATATAGTTAATACTGGGCAATAAAGAGGCCTCCCCCCTTCCATCTGAAACCATCCCTCAATGCTATAGATAACTACTAACTGTTTGTGTGTAAAATAAATTTCATACCTAGATAGACCAGATGAGGAGGGGAGGGATGCCGACTGTCAGCAATGCGGTGTGTGTGGGATAGCTAGACCTTGTACTGAGATCTTACTTGATGCTACAGTGTACAAAAGTTTGCCTGAATGCCTGAAAATCGACATGTAGGGAGAACCAGGACGAAAGAAACACTTTTTACATTGATCCGATTTATTAGAAAGTCAGTAGAGATAGAGAGGCCATATTTTCTGACAAACAACGTGTCTGTGTCCCTCACTAATAGCAACTGGAATTTTGTTTCCAGCATAAACGAGTCGGATATAAATTGGCCGCAAACCGGATGAGTGCAATGTATCTTTCGTCCCTGCCCGTGCGGGACGAAAGATACACTGAATTGGGACGAAAGAAGCACCTGACGAAAAAGTGTGCTTTAGCGGTCTTATCTATGTCCTGTTGTTTTTTATGCTCATTCCTTTCAACAAATGTACTGTCAGCCAAAATGCCATGTTAGTGACGAGTCAATGAATAATGCTATAAGTTTAAAATCCATGAAAATCAACCATGCGTCAAGAGCATAATGTTGCATAATTAATAGAATTCGTGCCTCACAACGTTTAAACGGTCTATATATCTGTAGACATCGATGTATTGTAATGTATGTATCATATCTATTGTGTCTATGTATTCCTTATTTTAATGAATTGTTAAACACTACCATGAATTACTTTTTAACTGTGAGTTCAAATCAATAACTGTTTGAAATAGGCTTATAATTGGACATTATTTAGGCTAAATCACTTAAAAATAGAACTGTGTTCCAAATACAAAAAAACTGACCCTGGTATTTTGTTAGGGAGGTGTCGCTCTACCATTTATGATACTTGTTGCTATCTGAATATTCAATTGATTTCGAAGACTGCTTTCCTTCTGAATTAGTCCAATTTTCAGAGCTCTTCAAGACTGTCAGTGGACAGGAACAGAAAGAAGCACAAATCCGCAGCAGAAAATACAAGCACAGAGCTGAAAAAAATGCTGTTGCTGTTGAATGAGTTGTGCACACAAAGCAAGTGCACACAAAGCTTTCCAAATGTCCACATCGCACTGCGCATCTATCTCTCCATGATGACATCGATCTGCAGCAGAGAGCGATCATTGTCAAAGTTGAAAAGAATAAAAAATTAAGTTAGAAGTTGCATGGGACAAACAGATATTGCTCTCTCATGAGTATTGAAAATGAAATTGTAAGCTCACTTAGCTTCACTGACTTGATTGATGACTTCGCCATGAGAAAAGTTCGTAAACGTACGATGTAATAATAATAAGTATGTGGATGAAATTCAATATAATTCCAATTCAATAGAATTTCTTGTTTACTTACACTAGTAATCATTTTGATGGAAGGGCCCCTGTTTGAATTACAGCCAGGGGCCCCATGCAACCTTAATCCAGCTCTGCAATGTTGTAATGTTGAGTTACCTGTTCCTGTACCGACTGGTTCCTTATGCCGACTGGTTTTACCCTCAACTTCTGTCCTCCGGCAGGAAAATAGTGGATCGCATCGACACAGACGGCGACGGTCATGTCAGCCACGGGGAGCTGCACCAGTGGATCAAACACAGGCAGACCAGATATATCCAGGATGATGTGGACAAGCAGTGGAAAGAATTTGACTTCAACAATGACGGGCATGTCTCCTGGCAGGAGTACAAAAACAAAACTTATGGCTACTTCCTGGGTGAGTGTGTGTGTGTGTGTGTGTGTGTGTGTGTGGGGGGTATGGTTACTTCCTGCGTAAGAGTGGGGGGGGGGGGGGGTATGGTTACTTCCTGGGTGAGAGTGGGTGGGTGGGAGGGGGGGTATGGTTACTTCCTGGGTGAGACTGTGGGGTATGGCTACTTCCTGGGCGAGAGTGGGTGGGTGGGAGGGGGGGTATGGTTACTTCCTGGGTGAGACTGTGGGGTATGGCTACTTCCTGGGCGAGGAATGGTTGGTGTGGCTACTTACTGGGTGAGAATGGGAGGTGTGTGTGGGGGGGGGGGGGGGGGGGGGGGGTACGGGTATGGCTACTTGCTGGATGAGAGTGGGAGGTGAGTGGGGGGGGGGTGGTGTACGAGTATGGCTACTTGCTGGATGAGAGTGGGAGGTGAGTGGGGGGGGGGGGTGGGGTACGGGTATGGCTACTTGCTCGATGAGAGTGGGAGGTGAGTGGGGGGGGGGGTGGGGTACGGGTATGGCTACTTGCTGGATGAGAGTGGGGGGAGAAAAGGTGGTAAGTTTCTGAAATGTTAATTCACAGTAGCACAGTAAAAGGGTGCGGGAGGATGGGACGGCAGTTGCAGGCTAATATCTTGTCTCATGAGATTGAGATAAATCTTCTCACCGTAGAGCAGCCTACAGTTAAAGTGGCACTGAATGTATGAAAATTCTGCCTGCTTCAGATGAGAAGTTTGGTGATGTGAAGGACAGCTACAGCTCCATGATGACCAGGGACGAGAGAAGATTTAAAGTCGCGGACAGAAACGCAGATGGCAGAGCAACCAAGGAGGAGATGACAGCGTTCCTACATCCTGAACTGTACGACCACATGAAGGACATAGTTGTGAAGGTGAGCGAGCAGAATGGAGTGATATCTGGCTTATAACTCCTACATACACTGGCTGAACACTGACGTACATAATGACATGCACAACAAAGACGCATGACTCGCATCAGTGAAAATGCATAAACGAACATTGGATTCCAATCTTCTGATTTTGAAACCTCTCCGCTCATGTTCTGTGTCCAGGAAACGATAGAGGACATCGACCTGAACGGTGATGGGCTTATAAACCTGGAGGAGTACATAGGTGAGGCTAGTAACCTCCCACCCCTCACCTTCACCTGCTTCTGTTACTAACCTAAAGACCTGCGGGGGCTGCTGGGTGGCTCATTCTGTTCCAGTGCATGGATGGGCCCCACGGTCTGGTATCTGTAAAGGGAAGGTTTCAGTTGGCTGGTACGTGCTCTCTCCGTAATTGATAGTGGAGGCTGCAGCAATGAGTGCTGGGCTGTATCTGAGTTTGCACCCTTCCATACTATTGAGTATGATTGTTGAGTACACTAGATGAGAAAGTTGTTGAGTAGTCAAAATTCTCTCTAAATGTAGCGCTTTAAAAATGAGGCACAGCTTCGCTTACGACAGTTCCACAGATTGGAAAATAATATGGAGGATATTAAACAGTACACAGTAAATACGGCTTGGATTTGGACACAGCCCTTATATATATTATTGGGCATTCCAAATTGTGGAGAAATGGGGGGAAGGGGGCATTAAAAAAACCTGCAATAAAGTACTGTACCTATAAAGTACCTATGTCTTATTGTAGGCGACATGTTCACCTCTGAAGATGGAGAGACTGAGCCCGAGTGGGTAACAACTGAGAAAAAACAGTTTGTAGAGTTCAGAGATTTAAACAAGGTAAGCAGCCGCCAATTGCCGCTCCCACAGGGCACCGGCCATGCTCGGATCTGGCAGGACCGGGGCGCGAACCCCGATCCACGGAGTACAACTGTACCGACTGACAATCGGCGCTCGTACCGTTGTACCACCGCGGCGGCTATACACAACTGTTTTTATCCGAAAATCTCATGTTTAGGCAAAATGGGTGTTTTCCGAGTTTCTGTGTAGGCTTACCAATACGCTGGTTTCCAGGGGTTCGTGACGTCACGAGATCCTCAACATAAAAATGGGTGGAGCTGAGGTGATCCTAGGGTGGTCTCGGCTGGGTACATGGTATAAAAGCAGAGATCGTTTTTTTTTTGTTTTTTTTCCCTCTGAGACTGAGACCCTTGTACTGCTAACTAGCTAGTTCAAGTTCAAATGCAAATTGCTTTGTATTACTGCTCACGTTAATATTACGACTTATATCGACACACCCCTTCACTCCTTGACCGTATGAATATTCATAATATGACTACGTGGCATCATCGTCATATGACCACACCTACTCACGAGTTCCAGTTCAAATTGAAGCGTCTTAGAAAAGGCTCTGCAGTATCTCTAAGCTTGATGGCACTGAAGGCATTTTGAAACTATTTCTAATACGTAAGGTCTGTCAGTTTCAAGGCATCCCTCATATCTTGTTTCCTCATGTGATTGACAGTGAATGACTAAATGTAATTAACTCTAATGAGTGAGCCTGTATTGTGAGTGTTCTGCACCACATCAGCTGGTTAAATGGGCTTGGCCCTCTTTTCACCCTGCTAGGATGGGGCTCTAGATGCCTCTGAAGTGGCTATGTGGATTCTTCCGGGAGAGATCGACCATGCCGACAACGAGGCGAGACACCTCATTCATGAGACTGACAGAGACAAGGTACAGCTTCTACTTCCTCCCTCTCTCCAGTATTCGTACCTAGAGTAGGAAAACCGAAATGTAAAATAGCATAGTGCAGAAAAAAATATAAGCCTGAGGCTACTGAGTACCTTATGGGAAGATGGTGAATAACTGCTCCGTATTGAACTTTCCATGCTTTCCTCACAATCACTTTCATGCAGATAATGTAATTAGATTCAAGAGATGCAATTGAAATCTTTTAAGCTAAATATGACTTCTCTATACTGACTGACTCATGGTAATTAACCGTTTGATTTGAATGGCCTGTAATTCTAATTAACCTGTAAATCATCTCTCTCAAATTCTTGATTGTGCTCGTAATGAACGGTGGCGGGTGCTGCTTCATTCCTTCACCTCTTCGCTGCGATTGGCCGAGCAGGATGAGAGACTTGCCAAGGAGGAGATCCTGGCCAATTGGAACATGTTTGTTGGAAGCCAGGCAACCAATTATGGGGAAGACCTCACCAAGAGACACGACGAGCTTTGATAATGTTTGAGTGCAAGGGGGGGGGGGGGGGGCAAGATGTAATAAATTAGCTTGTTTTTGGGTGGGGGTGCATCTTGGGAATGAAGGCAGTTACAAAGTAGTTATACCATTGGTATAATTATGGTTAAAACATGAAAATGTTGGCAAATTATTGCAACAAAACATTGTCACAACACAGGTGACTGCAGAGTAAGAAATAGTAACCTGTTATTTTTCTAAATTATCATTGTAAATTTAATTACTCTTTTCTTACCTCATTTACCATTACATCATACTGTACATTATAATACTAACACATCACAATATGTTACTTTGCTGTACTTAACACAGTACAGTACTAACAGTACTCTAGTATGCCTCATTTCAGTACACAAAAATGCACTGAACCCCACACAAGACAACATGTATTTTTACTGTACAGCAATGCAGGTCTTTACCACAATTTACCAACAACTCCTACAGTGGAGACTGGGGTTTGGGGGTCCCCGACCAGAATGGAATATACTGCAATATATTGTAATTGTGTGGACTTTTTAAATTTCTTTTTAGAAATATGCCAAATATATTTCACAGTATGTTTTAAAGATTTAAAAATAAGTATTTGCCCATATATTGATGTTTTTCAATGTCCTGATGATACATTTAATTTCAATATATTTCCAGTATATTCCATTTTCAGAAGGGGTTATATCTATACTGTCAACAAGCACCCGTCCATGGCAAAGAAACACACTAAGGGAGTAGAAATAGCACCATTAAAAGGCATACAGAACTTTGTTAGAACATAATATTGTCTAGCTACCTACCTTGTTTCGTTCTTGCGCCAGTAATGGTCCCACCCACTTCCTGAAGCGTGCGTTAAACAAACTGACCAAATTAGCAAAGAAGTTAGGAACATTTGCTAGTTCTCTCAGAAAATAGTTCTTCAAAATCAAATCAATCAAAATGGGTTTCAAACGTTCGTTTCCGATTGTCGCAATTTTATGTAAATCGGCATAATCCGCGTTGTTTGCATTCGTTTATATGCCAAAATGTGTGCTTTTGAGACCTGTTTCGCCATGCAATGGGAGTGAATAGAGAGAGAAAAAACATCATTCTGTTGGCCAGTTGCTGACTACTGGAGCAAGTCATGAAGATGAGCGTGAATATTACAACTCATATCGGGGCCAGGTAACTATACAATATTATGTTCTAACAAAGTTCTATTATGTTCTAAGAAAGTTATGTTCTGTGCCAGTAAGCTCACAGGGAGGAAGCGATGAATTAAGCCTGACACCTTCCCAAGGCCAGGAAGAACTTTTCAGTCAAGTGTCAGTGGTCTACAGTCCTGTTAGCCTACCTCTTTCTCCATCCATTTCAGGATGGTCGTCTTTCTCTCTCAGAGATTTTGGACAAAATGGAATTTCTGTCGGGCAGTTCCATAACAGACTATGGGGACCTGATGACAAAGCCCCATGATGAGTTGTGACATGGTCTCGTTTCCCCAACTGAACACTGTACAAAACCAGGATTACTGAGGACTTTACTCACACGGGAAACCACCTGAATCTCTCTCACAATAAAGACAATTTTGTTTACATTGTTGTTTATTTTTCTATTTATTATAAAAACCATGTATGTGTGTTTCTACGTGTGTGTGTGTGTGTGTGTGTGTGTGTGTGTGTGTGTGTGTGTGTGTGGGGGGGTCTGTTGAACTAAAAATGTGACTGAACAACCTGTATGCAAGTACAGGAGTGGATGTGTGTGCGCGCACATACACACAACTTACAAATACACACAACTTCACTATTAACTTACATTATCCTGAACACTACGGTCTGAAACTAAAAAATAAAAATCATAACTCATTTCCTCCAGGGAGGAATAGACAGATCTGTACAGTTCCCCTCCCTCTCACACTTGCATTACGGGGCGAGCCTCCTTCGCACTCAGTCCCACTCCAGAGCCGGCGAAGCCCGTTCCTCCCTACAGAACGGAGACAGGAAACGGGAAACGGAGAGTCACAGAGAATAACAACGCGTTTGGCTTTGCCACTTGGATAGACTCACGGACACTCACCCTCTGCAGGGGGATGATGTCCTTCTCGGTTAGCTTGTCATCGGTCACTGGGTCGGTCATATCCCTCCGTATCAGCCGCTCCACACACTCCATCGTCACGACAACCCCACTGCCACACAAACATGCATGCACGTGCACACAAATACATTTTATCCACATATTATCCACACACACAGACATGCATACACGCCAGCACACACATACAATTCTTCACATATCCACCAATACCAGTACAGTTTCAGAAAAAGTACAAAAGTAGTTTGACAAGTAGTTCTTAAAGCCCCAGGGAACAAATATTTGGGATTGCCTTAATTAGATTAATTTTGGTCTTGTGGACATACAATATGCATATACTTGTATTGGAAATAATTACTTTCTGAATTCCAGAGATACTGGATACTTTTACCCTCGTTTTTGGATTGAAGTTGGGCGGTACTGTAAGTGGGAATAGTGACTGTAATCCCAAACCAATCACAAGGCTGATGTCGCTTGTCCCTCCCACCAGCATTTGTCAAAACTAATATGTTCCCGCATTAATGCCTTATTCGAACACGGCCAGTGTGTTCGCTAACCTTGTGGATTTAGCCACTACTTTCAGTAACATTACACATATCTTGGCTAACGTTGGGCATGTAGCACTAACGTTAGCTAATAATGTCATGTATGCCTTCTCATCGCTGCGCTCGCCGGTGCTGGGTACAGAGCAGTTGATTTTTTTTAACACACAGAACTGAAGCGGAGCGGAGTGGAGCTTTACTTGCCAGGGTAACCAACCAAACAATTCTATGGCATTCAAAATGCGAGCTACTCAACGTCAACTAGCTAGCTAACTAGCAGCAATACCCACGTCTTTATTGGAAGAAACAAATGTTATAACAAAGTTAAGAAGTGTGGTTTATTATTACAAGGAAACTTAGTATCTTGAAACCCACCATTCCATCACCACCTGTGAAGCCAGAGAACGCGGGTTATCTGGTTGTGGAATTTCTACACACTCAAATTCAGTGTCGGTAGGTTCGTACATACACTACTCACAAAAAGTTAGGGATATTCGGCTTTCGGGTGAAATTTCAGGATTAACCTAAAATGCACTATAACCTTTACAGGTGAAATTAATTTGACCTTCTCTAAACCTTTGAATGCACATGTCCAACTATTCAATGTTTCAGTACTTTTTGCACAACTTGCTGTTCTCTAACAAGGAGCTGAACGGCAAAATTCACAACAGGTGTTTGATCCATGAATCGACCAATAAATTTCCTGGTTCAATTAGAATTGGTATTTAAACAGTCCTCTTCATCATGCTGTTCACATTTTGACATCATGAGACCAAGACGACACCTAACAATTGATCAACAGTACCTCGCCATTGCGAGGCTTCAAACAGGATGTTCTCAGAGGGAAGTGGCCACTGAGCTTAGAGTGTCACAGAGTGTCATCAGCAGGTTGCAACAGAGATACAGAGAGACTGGAAGAGTCACAGAAAGGCATAGAAGTGGACGTCCTTTGGCCACATCCCACACTGATGACCGCTTCATTGTGAACAGTGCCCTGCGGAACCGGATGATGAATGCCACTCAACTCCAGGCACATTTAAGGGAGGTGAGAGGCACCCAAGTGTCACGTCAGACCATTCGAAACCGTTTACATCAGCGTGGTCTGCGTGCTAGACGACCTGCAAGGGTACCTGACCACACCACCAGGCACAGGCGTCATCGTCTTGCATGGGCCAGGGAGCATTTACGCTGGACGAGGGACCAGTGGGCCTCAGTGCTGTTCTCTGATGAAAGTCGATTCACGTTGAGCAGAAATGATGGCCGCCAACGATGTTGGAGACGTCAAGGAGAGCACTATGCATCAGCCACTGGTGTCACCAGATGACCCTTTGGTGGTGGCGGTGTTACAGTGTGGGCAGGTGTGTCTAGTCAATACAGAACTGCCCTACACTTTGTGAATGGTACAGTGACAAGCCCATACTACCTGAATAACATCATTAATCCAGTCATTGTGCCCCGGCATGAACAACACAGGCCTAATTTCATCTTCATGGACGACAATGCTCCAGCTCATCGAGGTCGCATCATTAGGGAAAGGCTGCTGGAGACTGGGGTACCTCAAATGGAGTGGCCTGCACTTTCTCCAGACCTGAATCCCATAGAAAACCTATGGGATCAGCTGACTCACCGTGTAGAGGCTCGTAACTCTGTACAACAGAACCTCAATGACCTGAGGGCCGCCCTTCAAGAAGAGTGGGATGCCATGCCTCAGCAGACAATAAGTCGACTTGTGAACAGCATGAGACGTCGTTGTCAAGCTGTAATTGATGCTCAAGGGCACATGACAAGTTATTGAGACATTGACATTTTTGTTGTGGTATACCCACCACTGTTGTTGGCTTTTGTTTCAATAAATTGTTTGAGATGAGGAAATCACCATTGCATGCTTCTACTTAAATGCCCTACTTTCATGATACGTATAATATCACTGTAGCGTGAACTTACATTTTCCATAAATTTCACCCGAACTTTTTGTGAGTAGTGTATATGGTTGTACAACCCCGATCCTCCCCGCTATTTTGTATTTTTGTTGTGTGTGATGCCGAGTGTCTTCTTGGACAGAGGGATGTCAATCAAGCGTGCTCATTGGAATAATTACGACCACACCCCCGACCGTCCTAATACAGGTCTGATCAGCTAATTCAGCTGTTTTTGAGCAGTGTTTTATCATATTTATGTTTTTTTGTTTTTTTCCCATTCAAACTTGTGGATGCTTAATAACACACTCAAGTTTGATATCATACATACATTTTATCGATTTTAGGCTTTGTTCCCTGGGGCTTTAAATATACCATTGAATGAAGTAGCACCATGTAGTTGTACCACTGAAACATTTAACATGTATATTTTGAAAGAAACAGCAAGGAAATGGACAGAAATAATCCACGACGAGGTGTGCCTTAAAGGGTTTTAACAGAACGCAGTGGCAAAGAACCACACGATGCGAAACAAAGGGTGGTCGCTTCTGCGGAATGCGTTCAAACACTAATGCACACCTCGGAATGGATTATTCAGCTTCTACCATGGTCATGTGCCAAAGATTAAAATATAAAGAGGGGTCATTAATATTTTGGGGCAATTTTGCTGGCACTAATTTCAGTATGTCGCTATGGTTACATAGGTTGGTTAGCTGGCCAGACAGCGTATGAATTTAGAACAGTGATTAAACTTGACCCGAACTACTCGCTCATTAGACGGTTTTAACACCTTCCAGCCAATCAGAATGGAATATTCACCCAGACCATGGGTATAAGGGATGGTATACAGAAAGAAAAGGAGTAAAAACTCAAATAATACTCACGATGGTCTGAGGACAGCACAAGGCACAGAGTTCCCCAGCGTGTCTTTAGTCACTGCACACACATACCTGTCCTAAAACACAGTAGATGCAGACAATGTACAGCAACTCGTTTCATAGAAAACGTTTTCACTGGCACCAAGAGCAATGCTACAAAATGCTGAACATATACTAGACAGCTTGCAAAGAGGAAGAAAGGCGGATTAAACATGACTGTGCGCTAAAGTGACAGAGAGACGTTAAGGTAGAAACCCCTGGAGTGGACACCGTCGGCTGTAAAATAGGCCTTCTGTAACCTTACCTTTATATGGATATTACTCTCAATCTGTTTCCATTTATAGTTCTTAATTATCAATCAAGCAATACATTAACTGAATAACAAATATCAATGAATATAACACATTTTTCTTATGCAACTGAAGTCCTCTTCCTTTATTTAAGGCATTGGTCAGCTTCACCACACCAGCGCGTGACGCAGAAGGGAGGGGGGGGGGGGGGGGGGGGGCACACTTACTTGCCGCGTGAGCAGGGCCACCCGGTCCAGGCTCGGGTCCAGGGGCGTGAAGTGCACCGCGATCAGCTCGTTCAGCTTCAGAGGTCGTCCTGACATCGGGCAGAGCACGGTCTTCCCCTGAGAGAAGAATCAGAGATAACGGCACTGTGTGTCAACTCACCTGGCAGAAGGGTCAGAGATAACGGACGGTGAGCAGACCCACCGACAGCACAGCTCAAACAGTCGCTTACATCAGCTGCGTTTGAAATGTAGCCCTTTTTTTATTATTTTTTTATTATTTAAATAAACTTTGACCCTTCTTTTCTCCCAGTATGGAACCAGTCTCTTCTATTAAATTGGGAGAGCGCTAACGTTACATTTAACTTGTTTTAGCACTATGTGAATGGGACTCACTGGATGCGTTCAGTGCTAACGTTCATGCTCCCCAGTCAGACATACCTCATCAGAAGGTAAAAATATATTTTTTTTTAAACCGTCTGACAGCCTTCTGCCATGGTTTAAAAATTATGAATTATCGCTTGTTATAGCTGGCGAAGGTGTATGATTACAGCCATGTTTCCTAAAGATTCAACATTGTTTGTCCGACATGGCAAGAGTCACCAAGGTGGGTGGGGCATTTCTATCAGTCAATTGGGAGAGTGCTAAGAAGAATGTGCTCTCTCCTCCAAAACATGTGATGGCAGCTGCTGCTTGATCATTCTATGGGGTTCTGGGTGGCCCATCCTGTTAAGGCACTGTTCTAGAGCACGGTTGGCCAACATCGTCTGGTAGCGAATCCATACTGTGCCAGTGCCAACTGTGGCCAGCAGTCCTGCAGAGCCACACACAGTTAGCTCTAGCATCACCCAGGGATGGGAGACATTCAGACAGAAGTGAAGAAAGCTTCATCTCATTGCAACCCCTGCAAGTTCATCAGTCGAGCTGTACATGAAGCGTCTTCCTCTGACTCATGTCTGTGCGAGCCCGACTTGCAAACTGTGTTGTAATCAGAAGCGCGGCCGACATCAGGCGCTTCAGAAGAGAGCGCACGCCCGTCTGCGCTGTTCCGATATGACAACAGAGGTTGCGATGAGCGTTTCAACTCGAGCACGATTGGGCCTTCCAGAAAACACAAAGCCGCTGCAGACTATCAGCACAGACCAGCAGAGACGAGAAGGAGAGGGGGACTCACAGGCTTCTTTAATATGGTTGGTTTGGCCTCTGGTGTCAGACTGGGGATCCAGAAGCTGGGCAGGGCGGAACTGGAACTGGAGATGGTGCTGGAACTGGACCCGGCAGAGGAAGAACCGGCGCTGGAGCTGCTGGCTGGCCCAACGGAACCCTTCTTACCCTCCGAGTCTCGGGACTGAGCTGTGGATGAGACGATGCGATGAGTTACTGCGGAGACGTCTCCGAACACTCTGATCTGGAGAGATTTTAACACTCAGCTTATTGACTAGGTACTCACTGTGCAGCACTTCCTGTAGCATTGACAGACACGCCAGGGACATGCCGGCTTAGACACTATAGCAGCCTTTTCTGCTATCAAACCACTGCATTGACCTTTAACCCACCTCCGCTGAGTTAGCATAACTGGTTAGAAACTATTGGTTACATTCCAAACTGCCCAGCTGATAGCAGAGGTGTAAGCTGCCATGGGAGGCTACTATTGGATAGGATGCAAGGCCAAAAAGTCTACTCTATGGGGGAGTGGCTGGGTTAGTGCCAATATTCGGTGATGCAAACCTTTATCTTCACTAAAATGCTGTGGTATTGGCCAAGTTATAAACATACACGATACAGAAAGAGACAATGCTGAAGCCACCCTGCCCGGTTGTCAATAAAACCTCAGTAAATGCCCCTACTCTATACCTCCGAGTGCCCCAATACCAGTACCTGTAATCTGAGCACATTTTCCCCACCCGACTCCTCCCTTCTCTCCCTTTCCACTCCATCGCACCATACCTGCAGTGAAAGGGTTTATGGGCTTGGAGACAATGCTGTTCTCCCTCTTCTTGAATTTCTCTGCCCGCTCTCTCTCCTCAGAGCTAGACTCCAACTTGCTGTCACTCTTCTGAGCCTTTCTCTGTTTCTCATAAGCCTAAAAGATAGAGGGGAGGGAGAGCGAGAGAGGGGGAGGGAGAGAGAAGGAAGGAGGGAGAGAAAGAGGTGTAAGGTAAAGTATGTGAAAGTTTTTTGTATAATGACTCATGCACGTGTCTCTAGACAGAGATGGAGCAGCTGGTGGCCGGTCAGACAAACCTTCATTTTTCTGGCGATTTCTGTTTTCTGGTGAAGGATGTACTGCAGAATGGCCTCTTTTTCATACAAATAGCCATCCGCACTGAACACACAAAATATGAATACAGTATAGCCCACAACACAAGAAAAACACACCTGACGCACTTGCCTCATCATCAGCACACAGTAAAATGTTCAGTATTATATCTGTACATAATACATTTCCACTTGCACTCATACAAACTCAGATTTAAACAAATACATAACTTGTTACTGTGTATACTTCTAGACCATCCTTCCAAACAGTAATATATTATATGAATATTCTTAATACAATTTATATTGCTCAGACCTTTGAGAGCAAATCATCAGATCAAGTAGGACCCAAAACTTTATGGTTCCATCACAGCTGTCCTGATAGGCTATTGCACAATATTGCTCTCAAAAACACTCCTTTCTGTTACTGATTATGAATTATTATTATTATTGACTAATTGTCTGTGTATTGGTCATGTACTTCAATGGTTTCAGTGGATAATAATGACCTAAACCGCATAACACTACAGATCTGTGTGCATAATCGTGTTCCTGTGTCAAAGGACAGCGACTGACGTTACGACAGGATCCCTGCACGGCTGGAGAGACAGACAGCAGCAGTCGAAGTCCTTTATAGCGTCCTTCCCCAAACGCACACTTTGTGTGCCGTATCCCGAGGCCGCTATGCAAACAGGGAGAGGACAACTCAAAACATAAAAACACACACATCATTGGCACAATGTGAAAACAAACTGATCAACGCCAAGTGACGATATCCAACGTTACCGTAAGGACAGAGAAATGATAACAATGTGAGTCCGGAATTACATACCTAATGACAACGAATAAACTCGACGAAACAGTTTCCACAGCAAGTTAAACTAATAAACCCCAGACACAACGCAATATTGCTCGCTATCTCGGCTGGCTAGCTTGCTTACTCTGTAGGATAAATACGTGACAGTCAATGGTTGTTAGCCGGCTAATTAGCTAAAGAGGGAACAGAAACTCACCCGTATCTTTCCTTTTCTCATGATAGGTGTACACGGCACCAGCCGTGCAGTTTTTCCCATGTCGTGTCATTGTTTGTCGTCCGTCCGGGAGAATAGACGGAATATGGAGCTAATAAGCACGCACACGAACCGAAACGAACCCAGTTTATTTACACTCACCGGCACTTTATCTGGCTGAATTAACTAGCTAACATTAGCTACCTTTAGAATAATTCAAGATACAATTTAATATATACGAAAGTAAAACAGTTGATACAATTATAAGAACAACGTTTAATCAACAAACATGTTACCTCAGCTGCTTCCACAACACAGAAACTTCCGTTTGTGAAACTTATATATCCGGGTCAGTGTGTGTCGCGAAATTGGAGACTTTTCCGAGCAATCGACATAACGTTCGTTATTTTTTCGACCTTTACCAATAAATCAAAACTAAAATGCAGTAGACTGAAATGAAATCAAGCACAAAACAAGCGTAAGGAGTCTTTTTTTATTATTATTAATTAATTAATTATACATATTTTTCCAAACAATTTCTGCCATGCTGATTATTGATTGTTGATAATAATTTTGTCACATCCTTCTTTGCGGAGCTTTGGTCACCCCGATAACTGCTCCACTCGATACAAACGTTTGGCCTAACTGTCAGCTGTGCAAAGAAAGATGTGACAAATTTATTATGAATCGGCCTACTGATCAGCATGGTGGAAATAGTTTGGTCCAAGTCAAAAAAAAGTTAGGCCTACCCTTTAAATGAGTTCTGGGTTTCTTCACCAGGCATACTTCAAATATCTTCTGTCTCAACAACAGCGACTTTTAGGTGATATTTGGTGACTTTTTGCTCCTAATTAATATGGTATAAACGAGAAACCTGCTCAGTGTTTCAACCCTTCGGGATAAGTGAAGTTTATTTGCTAACAAACGTTCATTCTAAAGTGACAAAGGCCTACAAATGAACCTGAAGCTACCTAAAGTTAGGCTGTTCTATTCTAAAGATGATATGACCTTAGTCAATCTTAGTTAGTGATCCTAATGGTTGTATTCCAGTTCACCTGTGATGAGTCTTATAGCAATGCATGAGTCTGTGGAATTTTAAATTCCAAATGTTTGCACAGCCAGTCCAAAACTATTGGGGAGGGATTTGGATGGCTGGCATAAGGTTTTACTGAAGCCTAGGTGAGTGATAGAACACAGGGCGTGTTCGGCTAGAGCCGATTTACGTCATATCTGCGTCGGGCTGCACCGGAAACTGTCCGAGATGACCGAAAAATCGGTGCTGCGTGAACTAAGGCGGAAATGACAACAGGAGGTTAAGCAGGCGCCTTAGCAGCGGTGCAGCAGCTCTCGGGCGCCTTCATCAACATCGCCGCGCCTTCAGACAAACCAACAACAGCATTAGTTAGAGAGCGAGGAGAGATAGGTGTTTCGTCATGACACACGCGGATCATTTCACAATATCGCCACCTATCTCGGCGTACCCCTCCCTATGTGTTCAAACACAGGTATAAGGGTTATTTATTAAATCGTACAATGTAATAGCAGTATTTTCCTCTTCCCCTTATCTGTTCTCTTTTCTAATTTCACAATTAATATTTATTCAGTTTTTTCTTATTATTGCTATATTTTAAAATATTTTTTAATATAATGCAATCCTTTATTGTTCTTCAATTAATGTGATTTTGTTTCATAAAGTGAGCTTCTAGCATAAGCCCTGTAGGGTTTCCAACCTCTCTAGCGTATTTCTGTAAATTACTTTGTGTTCTTGTATTTGTTCTTTATTTGTGCAAATAATACATAAATAAATATGTGTTTTGAGAGTGGGATTGAGTAATATAAGGTCGCTACTCTGGTTATTATATATTGTACCATACATGTACTTTCTAGAAGTAACGTTAAGCCTATATGAATGCTACAATACTGGTAATCCTACACGAACAAATGAAGTTGCCAATTGTCATTCTTGACTGCTTCTGTAATCCATCTGCCTTGAGATAAATTAGGAAAAAATGTACCTCTAACAGTAGGCCTATATAAAATCTGTTGACTGAATCAAAAAGTGTATGAAGAAATAATAACAAAAAAGGCCTGTCCAAATATAGGTAACTTAATGTATTTTTCAATACCTTATTCAAGTATATTTGTAATTATACCATATTCTATAGAAAAGTAAAGATTCAACTTTGTTATCAGGAGTGATAACAAAACCCCAATTGGTCTGTTGTCCCAAAAAAAGTGTCCTCTCCAGAACATTTGGTGTGAGCATATAGAACATTAAGGTAGGACCACCAAATGATAACTCGTTCATTTATTTCAAAGTATTTGGATGTCTTTTGATGAGAAAAAAACTGTTACCTAATCAATATTTCTCTTCACCTTCCTTGTTATCAGTAAGACAAGATCTGAAGGTATGACCTGCTGTCCATTGTGTTGAGAAGTGGAGTTTTCCCTATATCCAGATGGGACAGTGTATAGCCAGACCTCTGCATGTCACATGCCAGCAGAGAGAACCACATACAAACAACCCAATGCCATAATAACATGAAGGGTATTAACAATGAAACAATATTAAGCAACACAACCTGGGTACAATGCTGTACGTCCATCTTGAAAATAGTTTCAGTTTCAAATAGTTTTAAGATTAATGCTTGAGATTAAAGATCTAACACTGTTATTATGGCTATGGGTTGATTAGATATGGGTGGTCTGGTCTCCAGAACAAAATATATAGATTATACCAGCCATTAAGCAAAGAGAACATTTTCAGAATATTTATTTCACACAATATGGTGACATTCATAACATTGTAAATAAACTGTAGGACTATTCCCCTCCACCACCATTCAAGCCACAATGACACCAGGTTCTTTCCGTCATTTTGTATGTTTATTGTCAAATCAGAAATGTATGAACAATGATTGGTGACAGATAAAAGGAAGATGACATGTTGATATTGGAATACATCTTATGCAAATACAATTCTATTTATCCATACATTAACATAACTGGCAAGGAAAATGTCATCTTTCTTGACATTGTTCCCTCAAAACACATAACGACTCCCAGTATCCCAATGTCCCTATATGTACTATATTAGTTATTCATTCATACAAACTCAATTTATCCTGTTAAAGACATTGGATGGCATTCAATTCAATAAGTTCATTGTCAGGGTCCAAAGGGACCACCTGCTGTCATGTAATTTGAATAAATCATGAACACATATGAGTAGCTGAATCATGTATGCTATGTAATGTTTTAGTGTGAAAATAAATCTCAACAGACTGGTCAAGTAAAGGATACAGTATATACAGTGAACAGTGAATATTTTTTTTCTGTGTTTTGGCTCTGTACTGCAGCACTTTGGATGTGAAATGAAACAATGATTGTGAGGCTAAAATACAGACTGTAAGCTTCAATTTGAGGGCATTTCCATCCATATTGTAACTGAAGAATGCTGCAGTACAGGCCTGGCATAGCATCACCAGTGAATATACCCAGCATCTGATGATTTCTACAGCTCGCAGACTTCAGGCAGTCCTTGCACGCAAAGGATATGCAACCAAGTATTATTATTCCATAGCAACATAATTAATGATTAGGATTAATACACTTTTCCTACACAAGGAATATCTTCAATGCATTCACTGTACAACTCTAAAGAAGTCCCATGAAAGAGACATTTCTCATTTATATTGGTACAGATATTCTGCAATAAAATATTCTTTAGAACCACCACTCAAAAGTCTATGAAAACATGCATTTAAGTTATGATACTTAACATAGCTACATAGATTCTCACATTACAATGTATGGCTACCGATGGCTACGATGTCTTCTGGGTTTAGTTTAACTAAAATGACATGTCTACCATGTTTCCTAGTCTAAACACAGATGACAGGTGTAGTTTAGGCCATTTCATAAATTGACAGACAAGAAACAACTGAATATGAGCAATAGAACATAAGCAGCCTAATGTTTACAGGTATGTTGCCATAACAGATGACAGCTTAGCTAAATCATTTAGTTATTTGATAATGAAACGGCACCCAGCGCTTTAATTCCAATGGCAATTATACATATTTATTCAAGAACTTTAATTGGAGTTTCACTGTGGAACAATTCAGGGTGCTTAGCCAAAGTCGCGTAGCAAAAGATAAATATTGATTACCCTAACAATACAAGTCATTAAATAATGTAGGCCTAAGTCAGTATTAAAACAACCTTCATTCGTTCTCCTCCATTTCTTGTAAATTTACGTAAATTTAAAAAAGTAAAAAAAGTCCTCCGCAACCACAAACAACACGGCTAACTCCTCCATATTGTTTTTCTCCCTGCCGGTTTCAGAAACGTCTGAAACTGTCCCAGTTCGATCTGCTCAGGCGTTTGTCATTTCCGCCTGAGGCAGGCAAGCCGACTGCTCACCGATGTCTACTCGAACACGCCCATAGTCCTGACCTGGATCCTGAAGGACAAGTCAGTGCCTGCATCCACCACCTAATTCCTTCAGTTGGGGGGTGTGGGGGGTGTAGTTTCTAACCAGTGCCTCTGTCTTAAAGGAGGCAACGTATCTTATGACTCTCTGAGACAGCTCTGGGTGTGGTTTCAGTGAGCTGCAGCAGGCACTATTCCGAAACCCATCCTGTTTTAGAGACATTGGATGAATTCCTGGTCCAGAAGAATCTATTTACTGCACATCCATCACATTTCAGCACAAGGTCACCTCAGGCTATACAATCTTCCATCCCTGATGTCTTACACAGGTGGGAGACAATGTGAGCACAATTCACATTAAATTAACTGGTGCATGAGTGGGCTGGATAGATTTTATTGGTGTACTAGCATTTCTTAGTCTGTACTGATTGTCTGATTCATATTGATGTAATACAAAATTGTAGGGGGACGTATTGGACTGAAATGTTCCAGTAGCAACATGTGGTGTCTCACTGTTAGCATTTGCATTGCATCCATTCTTAATTGCTTAAATAGAGTCGCTTGTGTTCATGTTGTTATCCCCTCTTACCTGTTTTACTTTTTCAGAATTTTCTTCATGGGATTGAAACCTGGGTCGATCTGGCCACTTGTTGAAATGTTTTCATGCCAGTTAAAAATGTGTTCATGTGAAACTCACAATTCACAAATCTGTGATTGGCACATGTCTCACTCCTCTTTGATGAGGGTGCACCCAAACTGATGGAGTAGACCAAGGAGGTTTACATTTGGACAGACAGGTATGGCAGCCTGTAATAAAACCCTCAATTCCCAGAAGGTAGATGACTGGTCAGATCACCCATCTGTAATCACCATCCAGTGCGGCAGGAATTTTTGTTCCTCAGTGATGATGTGTTCTCTGCCAGCCAACACCTCCCTGCTGCCATTGTGGTAGAGACCGGCTATATCCACATCTTAATGTTAGAGAAATAGTTGTTTTGACTGGAATGTTTGACCCCTTTTTTGTTGCTTTAGTACTAATAAGTACATTGTTAATAAATCACACAGTTTGTGAAATTCATCTTGAAACTATATTTGTTTTAATGGGAAACAAAGTGACATTTCCCAAAAACTAACACCTTGGAAAGTCTTGGAGTGTCTCTTGAAGCTACTTGGTGTTTTGGTGAGATTGCTTCAGTAATGATTTCAGGAAATCAAAACAGTTTATAATGGATAATCATGTAACCAAACATCCAAAAATTGATTTAGATATATGCAGTGAGTTGGATGATGCATTTTGTGTTGCATGACAGCAGATAATAATTGTTGCATGTTGGTAATTGCCCTACAGATCACTTTATTGCCTGCATGCGTCGCTGGTGAAATGCTTTGTGAACCTCCAAACAATTTCTCCTCCTTTGTTTGATCACCTGACTCCCACCCTGTCTTCTCCAGTGTGCCAGTGTGCCAGTGTACCAGTGTGCCAGTGTACCAGTGTGCCAGTGTCCAGTGTGCCAGTGTGCCAGCGTACCAGTGTGCCAGTGTGCCAGTGTGCCAGTGTACCAGTGTGCCAGTGTGCCAGTGTACCAGTGTGCCAGTGTACCAGTGTACCAGTGTCCAGTGTGCCAGTGTACCAGTGTCCAGTGTGCCAGTGTACCAGTGTGCCAGTGTGCCAGTGTACCATAATTCACCTATGCCCCAGATGTGGAGGGCCACCAGGGAGCATGCTACCTGTGTAAGGGAGGCTGGCTATTGGGACTAAGGCTGAATAATCTTCAGCCACAGGCTCACCCAACCAGTCTAACACCTCTGAGAGCAGGATGCCCTTCTACCATACTGAGGCTGTGTCCAAATGTGTGTTATGTGTGCTGTTTAATGTGCACTGTTTAGTACGCAGTGTGCAGTACACAAAAAAAAAATATCCTTCATACTAATTTACAACCGTACTGTGGAAGTGTTGTAAGACGTCCCGCCCTTGTGCTGCCATGTCACATGTTGTTTTGTTGTTATTGAAGGAAAAGGTCAGCAAAGCTGCGCCTCATTTTTTAACACATAGCTGCACGCCATATTTATGCGACCAAAATGTTTGCGTACTTCTTGAAAAGGGTGCTTCCGAATATACTCAGCAAAACCCTGGAAGTAAGTATATACGGGGGTTTTAAGTATACTCCATTTAGAGAAAATTTGTTGGAAGAGCAGTTAATTCGGTCTCGTTCAGTTTAGCTGGCTACTCTGTCTCGTTCAATTTGTTGTCCCGCTTCAGTGACGCCAGATGGGCAATATTAAATTATTGTAGGCCTACGAGGGTTTTAAAATTATGTTTTTTAAAAGGAAATTGTTGTGCATAGACAAACGAAGAGACATTATAGGTGTAAGTATGTGCTATTTTTTAAAAACACTGTTTGTTCAATTATACCAATCGTATTATTTGGGAATCCCAACACAGCAGTAATTAACGGGTCCTCCATGACAGAACTAGGAATGGGGGGAAAAAATTAGAAAAGGAGGACAATTTATACGTCAAATACTTAATCTGATTGGTTATCACGCCACGTTCCCCATCTCTTCTGGTCACTTCGCCTGCTTGCTGGCCTCGCATTGCCATCCAAATATGCCTTGGGAAGGGAGGGGAATACTGTTTTTCGTGACAGAGAGAGGGCAGCGTATGGAAAGGGGCGTGGTAGCCAGCCATAGTCCAGCCCCTTTTTTTCTGTCGCTGGATGCATTTTTTGAAATAACGAAAGAGGCGTGGTCTAGCTAAAACTCGGGGCTTGGTTACCCTTTAACTTTCTCGCCTGTCTACTCAACAAGCCTACTTAATAGTATGGAAGGGTGCTGATTCAGACACAGCCAGAGTGACCATGGCTGTGTCTGAATCAGAGCCCTTTCTACTGCGCCCTGTCTCCTGCGTACAGTGCACTGGCAGAAGTGTGCTGTTTAATGTGCACTGTTTAGCAGTCCGTGAAAAATATCAGCCATACTATTTTCCAACCATACTGTGGAAGTGTTGTAAGCAGGTCATAAGACGTCCCACCAGTGTTGCCATGTCCGCGGTTTTACAGCTAAATTGGGATACTTTCGGCGTGTAGTCACGGGTAAAAATGAAAAGTCGCAAAGCACGCACTTATTTTAAAAAGTAAAAGTATGATTTCTATTTAAAATATGTTATTTTCCGTTAAAAATATATTTCGGGCTAGTTTTGAGTCACCATTTGGCTGGAAAGTCTCGGGCAAGATCTGGCAACCCTGTGTCCCACCCTTGCGCTGCCATGTCACGTGTTATTTTTGTTGTATTTAAAGGAAAACGTCAGAGAAGCTGCGCCTCATTTTTTAAAAATATTTATGTGACCAAAATGTTCGTGTACTTCTGGAAAAGTGTGCTCCCGAATGTACTCAGCGAAACCCCGGAAGTAAGTGTGTCATCCGGGTGTTTCAAGTATACTGCAATTTGAAAGATTTTCACCTACTCAATGACTTTCTCGTCCTATCTACTCACCAAGGCTACTCAACAGTGTGGAAGAGTGCTGATTCAGACACGGCCCATGTACACCTTCAGGAAGTCGTTTGTTTGAGGACTTCCTGTTCATCCCAGTACTAGCAGTGAAGGCGGGGCTGCGTTCAGATCCGAAATGTATTCTTTCTTCCTGTTGTTCCCTTCCCTTGCTTCAAGGGGGGAATCCCCAAAACGCCAGGATGAAATATGGCAGCCACACCAAGTGTGATTTGGATCCATTTTAAGAAAGGGGGGGAGTAATTACATTCCCTCACTCCCTCGTTCATCCTCCCTTCCACCAAGGGCATAAAATGTAAGCTTCCAGCAAGAATCTGAATCTGTCCGATTGCACCTCCTGCAGCCTCTCCCCTGAATATGTTCTTTTGCACCTCCTGTAGCCTCTCCCCTGAATATGTTCTTTTGCACCTCCTGTAGCCTCTCCCCTGAATCTGTCCCTCTGTACCTCCTGCAGCCTCTCCCCTGAATCTGTCCCACTGCACCTCCTGCAGCCTCTCCCCTGAATCTGTCCCACTGCACCTCCTGCAGCCTCTCCCCTGAAGGAGGAGGCTCTTTGCAAAGCTCACCACCTCCCTCACCAGAGACCAGGAACTGCCTGTTCTTCCTGCTCCTACCAGTGCGAGGCGCACTTTGTATTTCCACCATGTTGAAACCATTGTGTGCTACAGTGTTAGGAACACTGTGCTGTAGGGAAGTCTTTTGTATTTGCTTTAAGATCACTGAAATGTACCAGACAGTGCTTCACATCAAATTTATATGTGTTGCCTTTACAATCTCTGATACCGTAACTACTGTCACTCTCTTAGAATGTGTTGCATTGCATGTATTTACTGTTTGTCTGCCAACTTGTCATATATTTAAATCTGTAATTTTATATGGCCATCTGATTCATTGTATACTGTACAGGTTATACACATCATCAGATTATAATTAGAATTTGTTTTAATTTCAGAGAATAAGGAATTATATTTGTTTAATGTAACAATTTATATATTCTTCCCAATTTGGAATGCCCAATCATTTAAATATCTGTTCAGTGTCCACATAACCTCCACTATCGATTCAGGAGAGCCTGTGCTCTCCTCCAAAGCATGTGATGTTAGCCACCACTTTTTATCACACCAAAGTTAATGTAAATGTAAATCAGACTCACACAGACCTGAGTCAGAGCAAGACTCATCAGGCAGACTAGCGGGTGCCTGAGCAACCAGGGGATGTCGCTGAGGCATGATTGAGACATCATCATCCCATCCAGCAGAAACCCTGTTATCCCTGGGTGTCACTGGAGCCAATTTTGTGTTGCTCTGCAGGGCTTCCGGCGACATTTGGAATGGTCTGGATCTGAAACCAGACTGTGTCGTTCATGCATGTACTAGAACAGTGCCTTAACAGATACCAGACCTTGAGGCCCATCTATGTACTAGAACAGTGCCTTAACAGATACCAGACCTTGAGGCCCATCCATGTACTAGAACAGTGCCTTAACAGATACCAGACCTTGAGACCCATCCATGCACTATAACAGTGCCTTAATAGATCGCAGACAATGGGCCCCATCCATGCACTAGAACAGTGCCTTAACAGCTACCAGACCTTGAGACCCATCCATGCACTATAACAGTGCCTTAATAGATAGCAGACAATGGGCCCCATCCATGCACTAGAACAGTGCCTTAACAGAATGAGCTACCCAGCAGGCCCTGTTACATTACAGAGCAACTTCATTATGTTTACTACTTATGATTAGTCTTGTGCTGTTTTTTGCATTTATATATCTACCTTTTATTTATTTATTTGAGTATTTTCCACCTTATAAAAGACAAGAAAACCTGAAGACACTAAAATGAAATGCTGCTGCACAAACATTTAAAATGTCCCTAATATTTTATTTCCATATGTATCCCTTCTGTCAAAGTAACAGAAATATTATATTTATAAAGAATTCATGTTTCTTGGGACTCTCCTTAGAACCTTTCCTTAAACAATAAATAAATAATTAATTTTTAATTACTCTTTAATGTGTTCATTGGTTTTCATTTGTGCGATGTTTTCAAATCTAAAAAGCAACAGAAAAATAATGTATTGATAATCAAAATAATAATCAAAGTAATAAGAAAATCCCATTTGTTGCAGCTCCTTCCTCAGCCACATGGTGGCGACAGGGGCTTAGTGTCCATGCCCAAAGACACTAGCTATTGTCCTACAGAGGCAAATAAGGGAGAAGGGTTAAACAAGTTACTGGCAGAACACCACAGTACTTATATTAATTAAATGTATATATTTAAAATGTCATTTTATCTCTTGTTTCACAATTTTCCTCAATTCCCATGTTTGTAGGCCTGTATTTGTAATGTACATCATCAGTTTAGAAGAGGGTGGAGTAATAAGCTTCTCCTGCAAAGTGTATACAGCTTCTACAGTATCTTCCTTTCACATTATGCTCCACCAACTGAGCTGTGTAGTCACCATGTTGGAGAACCAAACCTTGCACAGCTAATGCAGGCAGGCTGCAAACATACAGTTGACCAGAGGGGGTTGCTATTGTACAATAAGCCGGGTATACCTTGGTGGCTGGAACCCTTCTTCTCTGTTGATGCTAGACCTGATTAAGAACTTATTTTTGGGCTGAGTACCTCAGATTTTAGACAGTGTGCAGGTTCTACACTTTTCAGCCAGTTCTGTACATGTTTTTTGACCCAATGCACCTGTGGTAATTCTTATTTAAATTGGCGCAGGCTGAATCTTTCCTACACCTGACTATCCATCATCTCACAGTAATCTCAGCCCCAGTCTGCTCTGATATAATCAGGGTTACATTCAAAACTGTGTGCCACATCCTTGCACTAAGGCCAACATTTGTTAATTGAAAAATAAATTAAGAAAATATGTATATATTCTTTTAGAAATATCCACATTATATATTCAATGCAAATACATGTAAATGTAAAATAAAATGTAGCCTGCAACAGCACTGCATCCTTACTTGTAGATTGATCCAGAAATTTCATCAACATAGCCACCTGAAATAACAACATCATTCTGTCAATTGTTGCATCTTTTCATAGAAACTTGTATTATATGTATTACACGTTCTATACTATTATGAAATTACTATTATGAAAGTATATATTTTCATCAAAATGCTTTTTGGAGCAGTTGGAGTGTTCACTATGTACCTTCTGTTTCATTATGTTATAGCCATTTAGCAGACACTGTTACCCAGAGTGACTTACACAGCTTGTTGCACAGTATCCATATACAGCTGTATATATTTTGAAACAATACACGGTAAGGACATTGCTCAAGGGTTTAACAGCAGTGTCCTAACTGGGAATCAAACCTGCAACCTTTAGGTTACAAGCTCAGTTCCTTACCCATTACACTGCACTGCCACTGGTTTCATTCCCTTACCTGGCTTGCAGACGGTCTCACATATTACAGGGCACACGTAGCAGAAATTACACGTCTAGAAAACAAAAACAGAAGAAAAATTTATATTTTAACAAGGCAGATTAACACGCCTTCCACAATCCATACAAAACTGCAGGTTCAAACTGGGCTCAAATATGTTACTATTAGATAAATAGAAAGAGAAATGACAGATCTTCTTGAAAATTAATAATCCTGGAGAATGTGGTTTGTTCCAATGTTAATGATGAATAATACTGGAGAATGTGATTTGTTCCATGTTAATGATGAATAATACTGGAAAATGTGGTTTGTTCCATGTTAATGATAAATAATACTGGAGAATGTGGTTTGTTCCATGTTAATGATTAATAATACTGGAACATGTGGTTTGTTCCATGTTAATGATGAATAATACTGGAAAATGTGATTTGTTCCATGTTAATAATAAATAATACTGGAGAATGTGATTTGTTCCATGTTAATGGTTAATAATACTGGAAAATGTGGTTTGTTCCAAGTTAATGATGAATAATACTGGAGAATGTGGTTTGTTCCTGTCATGGTTATTTGCAGCCTTTGCCTTTTTACGTTTTGGTTTCCTTTTTGGCATCGTCAGGATGCTTTATCTGATTTTTTCCGTCTCCGTTCCGGTATTTGTATTTCGCCCGACAATTATTCCCTTCACCTGTTTTGCGTTTCCTGCTGGCTATAAATACCTCAGGACTTCCACATTTCTGCACTTTGATATTGTCTTTGTCATGTTGACAATGAAGTCGGTAAGGTATAGGAATTTCGGTCGCTGCATTTCTGGTTCGTACGAATAGGAAACGCAGCAAGTCCGGTTATAAGATTTAGGATTAGATTGGTTTTCTCTTTCTTTTCCAATCTTTCTTTATCCTTTATTCTTTTCACCTGTTGCCAGTTGTGTTCAGCTCTTTTGCCACAAGAGCTTTGGCTAACAGGTCTTTTCTATTCTTTTCCTTCACTCATTTTATCGAGTTTTGTTTTGTTTCACCACCTCTTGTTACGCCTAATTATTTAGTGCGTGAGGTTCTTTTGTTAGTTATTCTCACTGTTTATCGAGATCGCCTCAGTTTTTGGAGGTTGCTTTGTTTTGCCTTGTGCTAGGGAAGTTTTGCTCCCGATCCTGTGTTATCTCAGTCCTGGTGCGGCTACTTTCGCGTTTTGTGGTGTATCTCTCTAGATACGCTTTTAGAAATCAGTCGCGTTTGGTTCTCCGAACCTTACACTCCTCCTTACAGAATATCAAAGTCAGTATGGAAGAACCAGCGACTTCTACTGAATTTTACAAAACGCTGCCTAGCCAGGGCGCTACAGGGGGTACTGTTAAGGAGGCTATTTTCTCCCTGCAGATTCAACAAGACCAGTTGATAGAACAACTGCACAACCAGGGAGAATGCCTACAGAAAGTTACTGAAAGTTTGCATAGACTTTCTGTGACAGTGAATCCCCCCTCAGTTACACAAGCACAAACTCCTCCCATTCCCATGCCTCATACCCTTAAAGAGCCTAAACTCCAACTACCACCTCGTTATGGTGGGGAACTGGGGAAATGCAGACCATTTTTGACACAATGTATTTTTTTTTTTCAAGCACAACCCTCCCGCTTCACTACACCAGAATCCCGTGTAGCATTTATTTTGTCACTTCGATCTGATCAGGCTCTCGCTTGGGCTGACCCTCTAATTCGGGCCAACGCCCCTGTTATTCGTGATTCAATCCAGCTCATGAATGAGATGCAGCTGGTTTTTGATCACGAGGTCTCAGGTGAAGAGGCAGCCAGGAAATTGACCAGTTTGCGCCAGGGAACTGATACAGTAGGGGCCTTGTCATAGCATTTCGAGCATTGGCTGGGGAGACAGGTTGGCCTGACGGCCCGCTAAAATCCTTATTTTTAAAAGCGTTGTCCAACCCCATTAAGGACGTGTTAGCTATGCTTGAGCCACCCGCTACGTTCAATGACCTGGTCATCACGGCTATACGCCTTGATAACCGGATCAGAGAGCGTGAACGTGAGCGTAGCAATCACTCGGTCCGTTTTTAAATCCGCCTTGCCTATAGGTATTCCGCCCAGTTTCCCCACCTATCCCTCCGCTAATCAGGAGGAGCCCATGCAGGTGGATGGGTCGTCTCTCCACCAACCTAGGAGAACTAAACCGGGGGGATACTGGTGCCAATACTGCAAGCGTAGGGGCCATACTAAGGATCGATGTCCTAAGTTGACGGGAAAAGAGGGGGTCTCATGGGGGAAACCGAGGTCCCCAGTGAGACAAAATAGTACTCCTTCTCGGACCCTGTTACCCGTTCAACTGTTTTGGGAGGGACGCTCTGTAAGCGTTAACACTCTTATTGATTCCGGGGCTGTGGAGTCTTTTATTGACGCCAAATGGGCTAGGAAATTTTAAATCCCCACCAATCTACTCACTAGCTCCCGTCAGGTTACTGCCCTTGTTGGTTGCCCTTTGGGTTCTGGAGTTATTAAGCAGAGGACGAATCCAGTAGAGATGCGCATCTCTCTCCAGGGGCACTCGGAGAGAATAGAATTCTTTTTAATTGACTCTCAGTCATACCCACTGGTACTGGGACATTCGTGGCTAGGGTTACATAACCCTCATATCTGTTGGGGTACAGATAGGAAACCTATTCGTCAGTGGGGCCCTCAGTGCCAGTCACATTGTCGTTCAGTTGCCTTCTCTTCGCCGGGCCACGCCCCTGATTTCTCCAAGTTCGGCTCTGACAGTGATTCAGAGGAAGCGGAGTCTCACTACGACTTGGGGAACTCTCTTTCCTCGCTGACAGTAGAGAGGAAAGTCTTTCCTGGGACCCCTTTGCGGGAGGGGGTTCCATGGAGGAGGGGGATTTTTTCACCTCGGATTTTGAGTGGGACAGGTTGTCTGATACTTCCTCCGGTGCGCCGGAGGTGGTAGGGGCGCTTGAGTTTGCTCTACCCGCGGGAGTTCCAGCGGAGCACTCAGACCTCGCAGAGGTTTTTAGTAAACAATGCACCACCAGATTGCCGCCCCATAGACTATATGATTGCGCCATTGAGCTGTACCCGGGTACTGTTCCTCCCAGGGGTTCACTGTATTCCTTATCTGTCCCTGAGAGTGCTGCAATGAAGCAGTATATTGAGGAATCTTTGGCTAATGATTTTATCACACCATCTACGTCTCTAGCCGGTGCTGGTTTTTTCTTTATCAAAAAGAAAGACGGGGGCTGAGAACTTGTATAGACTACCGAGGGCTCAATGGCATCACCTTAAAAAATCGCTATCCACTCCCACTCATGAATCCGCATTTGAGCGCTTACAGGGGGCGTCGGTCTTTTCCAAACTCGACCTTCGCAACGCCTACAACCTTGTGCGCATACGTGAGGGCGATGAGTGGAAGACAGCGTTAAACACGCACCACGGGCACTACGAGTACTGGGTCATGCCTTTTGGCCTCACTAGCACCCCCTCTGTCTTCCAGGCGCTAGTGAACTATGTTTTAAGAGAGAGATGCTGGAGAAATCAGTTTTTGTCTACTTAGACGATATTAAAATCTTTTCTCCGGATCTCTTATCCCACTTCGTCCACGTTAGGCAGGTTCCGGAGTAGAATTCTAGGGCTGAAGCGGCTTTCACCAAGCTAAAGAGGAGGTTCTGCTCCGAGCCTATCCTTATAACTCCCAATCCCTCCCTCCCATTTGTGGTAGAGGTCGACGCCTCTGAGCTGGGGGTTGGGGTCATTCTGTCCCACCACTCTCCGCAACTTACACCCATATGTGTATTTCTCTCGGGTTCTTATTTTGGAGATTGTGAGCTGTTTGCTGACAAATTGGCGTTGAAGGAGTGGCGCCATTGGTTGGAAGGAGTGGAGCATCCTTTTACAGTCTGGACTGACCATAAAAACTTGGAGTATATCCAACAGGCTAAGACACGCAACTCACGTCAAGGTCGTTGGGCGTTATTCTTTATCATTTTTAATTTTATTTTGACCTATCGCCCCGGGTCAAAGAATATTAAACCGGATGCACTGTCACGCATTTTTGATCGGTCTGACAAAGAGTCACGCCCTGAGTCTGTGGTTCCCAGCTCTCAAATTGTGGCCCCTGTTATGTGGGCTATTGAGGCAGCGTGCAGAGGCTGTTGCGTTCCGACCCCGGCCCCAGTGGGGGTCCCCCACATTGCCTGTTTGTTCCGTCCCGGTTGCGATCCCGGGTTCTCCAGTGGGCTCACTCCTCCCAGTTAGTGGCCCATCCAGGCATTCACCAGACTAAGGAATTCATTTCCCGCCAGTTTTGGTGGCCCAAACTCGAGAGCAAGGTGTGGGAATTTGTCACCGCTTGTCCCATTTGCGCCCGTTTCTAAGGCGGCCCACTTTGTCGCTCTGCCCAAACTGCCGTCCGCTCCTGAGATGGCCCAGTTAATGGTGGATCACGTTTTCAGGGTGCATGGTCTTCCCCTGGATGTGGTGTCAGATCGCGGTCCGCAGTTCACCGCTAAATTTTGGCGCTCCTTTTGCATGCAGCTGGGGGCATTGGTCAGTCTTTCTTTCGGGTTTCATCCTGAAACCAATGGACAGACTGAACGTACCAACCAGAGCATGGAGAGCACCCTTCGGTGTCTGGCTGCGTCCAATCCCACGTCCTGGAGTCGTCATCTCGCCTTGTCCGAATACGCTCATCACACTTTGCGTAATGCTTCCACTGGTCTCTCTCCCTTTGAAGCTCAGTTGGGTTATTTGCCTCCCTTATTTCCTGAGCTGGAGAGAGACGCGGAGGTTCCCTCCGCCACTTCCTTCGTTCGCAGGTGTTGAGCGGTTTGGAGGCGTGTGCGCTCCTCTCTATTGCGCACTTTGGCTAAGCAGAAGGCGGTAGCCGACAGGCGTCGTCGTCTTGCTCCCTCTTACCGGGTGGGGCAACGAGTGTGGCTTTCCACATTGGACCTTCCCTTGCGAGTTGAGCCTCGTAAACTCGCGCCTCGGTTCGTGGGTCCTTTTAAAATTATTTGAAAACTTAACCCGGTTACTGTTCATCTCCAGTTGCCTTCCTCCATGCGCATCCATCCTAACTTCCATGTCTCCCGCCTTAAACCTGTGCTTGTTAGTGCCCTTGCTCCGGCTGATAAGCTGCCGCCTCCCCCCCGCTTTGTGGATGGAGGTACAGTGTATACCGTTCGGCGTATTTTGGCTGAGAGACATGTGGGCAGAGGTTATCAATTTTTAGTGGACTGGGAAGGTTATGGGCCTGAGGAGCTTTACTGGGTTCCCTCCAGGAACATCTTGGATCCTACTCTAATTAGGGATTTTTGTAGAAGCAAGGCTGAGGGATCGCGTGGAGCCATCCCTTAGAAGGGGGGTCCTGTCATGATTATTTGCAGCCTTTGCCTTTCTACGTTTTGGTTTCCTTTTTGGTGTCGTCAGGACGTTCTATCAGATTTTTTCCGCCTCCGTTCCAGTATTCGTATTTCACCCGACAATTATTCCCTTCACCTGTTTTGCGTTTCCTGCCAACTATAAATACCTCAGGACTTCCCCATTTCCGCACTTCGATATTGTCTGTGCTATGTTGACAATGAGGTCAGTAAGGTATAGGAATTTCGGTCGCTGCATTTCTGGTTCGTACGAATAGGAAACGCAGCAAGTCCAGTTATAAGATTTAGGATTAGATTGGTTTTCTCTTTCCTTTCCAATCTTTCTTTATCCTTTATTCTTTTCACCTGTTGCCAGTTGTGTTCAGCTCTTTTGCCACAAGAGATTTGGCTAACAGGTCTTTTCTATTCTTTTCCTTCACTCATTTTATCGAGTTTTGTTTTGTTTCACCACCTCTTGTTACGCCTAATTATTTAGTGCATGAGGTTATTTTGTTAGTTCTCACTGTTTATCAAGATTGCCTCCGTTTTTGGAGGTTGCTTTGTTTTGCCTTGTGCTAGGGAAGTTTTGCTCCCGATCCTGTGTTATTTCAGTCCTGGTGTGGCTAATTCTGCGTTTTGTGGCGTATCTATCTAGATACGCGTTAATAAGTCCTTATCGGTCACGTTTGGTTCTCCGAACTTTACACTCCCCCTTACAGTTCCATGTTAATGGTTAATAATACTGGAAAATGTGGTTTGTTCCATGTTAATGATGAATAATACTGGAGAATATGGTTTGTTCCATGTTAATGGTTAATAATACTGGAAAATGTGGTTTGTTCTATGTTAATGATGAATAATACTGGAGAATGTGGTTTGTTCCACGTTAATGATATATAATACTGGAAAATGTGGTTTGTTCTATGTTAATGATGAATAATACTGGAGAATGTGGTTTGTTCCATGTTAATGGTGAATAATACTGGAGAATATAATTTGTTCCATGTTAATGATTAATAATACTGGAAAATGTGGTTTGTTCCATGTTAATGATGAATAATACTAGAGAATGTGGTTTGTTCCATGTTAATGATGAATAATACTTGAGAATGTGGTTTGTTCCATGTTATTGATATATATTACTGGAGAATGTGGTTTGTTCCATGTTAATGGTGAATACTACTGGAGAATATGGTTTGTTCCATGTTAATGATTAATAATACCGGAGAATGTGGTTTGTTCCATGTTAATGATATATAATACTGGAGAATGTGGCTTGTTCCATGTTAATGATGAATAATACTGGAGAATGTGGTTTGTTCCATGTTAATGGTTAATAATACTGGAGAATGTGATTTGTTCCATGTTAATGATGAATAATACTGGAGAATGTGGTTTGTTCCATGTTAATGATTAATAATACTGGAGAATGTGGTTTGTTCCACGTTAATGATATATAATACTGGAGAATGTGGTTTGTTCCATGTTAATGATGAATAATACTGGAGAATGTGGTTTGTTCCATGTTAATGATGAATAATACCGGATAATGTGGTTTGTTCCATGTTAATGATGAATAATACTTGAGAATGTGATTTGTTCCATGTTAATGATATATAATACTGGAGAATGTGGTTTGTTCCATGTTAATGATGAATAATACTGGAGAATGTGGTTTGTTTCATGTTAATGATATATAATACTGGAGAATGTGGTTTGTTCCATGTCAATGATATATAATACTGGAGAATGTGTGTTTTTTCCATGTCAATGGTTAATAATACTGGAAAATGTGGTTTGTTCTATGTTAATGATGAATAATACTGGAAAATGTGGTTTGTTCTATGTTAATGATAAATAATACTGGAGAATGTGGTTTGTTCCATGTTAATGGTGAATAATACTGGAGAATATAATTTGTTCCATGTTAATGATTAATAATACTGGAGAATGTGGTTTGTTCCATGTTAATGATGAATAATATTTGAGAATGTGGTTTGTTCCATGTTATTGATATATATTACTGGAGAATGTGGTTTGTTCCATGTTAATGGTGAATAATACTGGAGAATATGGTTTGTTCCATGTTAATGATGAATAATACCGGAGAATGTGGTTTGTTCCATGTTAATGATAAATAATACTGGAGAATGTGGTTTGTTCCATGTTAATGGTGAATAATACCGGAGAATGTGGTTTGTTCCATGTTAATGATGAATAATACTGGAGAATGTGGTTTGTTTCATGTTAATGATATATAATACTGGAGAATGTGGTTTGTTCCATGTCAATGATATATAATACTGGAGAATGTGGTTTTTTCCATGTTAACGATGAATAATACTGGAGAATGTGGTTTGTTCCATGTTGATGATGAATAATACTGGAGAATGTGGTTTGTTTCATGTTAATGATATATAATACTGGAGAATGTGGTTTGTTCCATGTCAATGATATATAATACTGGAGAATGTGGTTTTTTCCATGTTAACGATGAATGATACTGGAGAATGTGATTTGTTCCATGTTGATGATGAATAATACTGGAGAATGTGGTATGGTCCATGTTAATGATATATAATACTGGAGAATGTGGTTTGTTTCATGTTAATGATGAATAATACTGGAGAACGTGATTTGTTCCATGGCGCTCACATGTACATTTTGGTGATCATGAGGTGCCATGTGAGAGGGGTTCATGGGTTAAACCTTTACAGAGGACATCTACAGTCTATCTACATTTTCATGCTGCAAAATGTTCAGTGTTAAATCAACTGTGATAGAGTACATTTTACTCCCACCGAGTAAATTTAATCACATTTAGGCTCATTTAAACTGTTGAATTAATGCAAAACATTTTACTCTGAGAGAGTCAGTCATCCACTATTGTGGTTTATAGATTTAGGTACTTGCACATGTAAGCAAGCTGTGAACTCATTATGTTGTATAAGTCGCTCTCCTGAATCAGTATCGGAGGTTGCAGCAATGAGTGCTGATAAATATGACTGTGCAGTCGCATTTTGTGTCAAAAAGCCTCACCCAGCATGGGGCTGAGCAAGTCCAGTTCCCACCATAATTTGGAATGGCCAACTGTCTGGAACCGCAGCCATGTTCATGCATGAAACCCCATTTGCTGATTTAGGAGTGTGTAGACATCCACGGTTCTACTCCGAAACATGTGTTGTCACCAGTCTGCTTCTTTTCACACCACAGACTACAGTTAAACTCACATAGACTGGAGCTGGAGGAAGACCTTTCTTATGCGGCTTGAACATGTAGTCCACGGGCACCAGATAAACCAGCGGGTGTCGCTAGATAGCAATGAGACGCGGATCCCTAACCGACTGAACCCTCCCATACCCTGGGCGACACAATGAGCAATTGCAATGCCGCCCTATGGCAGTACAGGCCACAGTCAGCACTACACAGTCCGGATTCAATCCGAGAACTTGGGGCTCATCCACGCACCACAGTGTGGTGCCTTAACCAAACGAGCCGCCCAGCAGCCAGGAAAACGTATTTTAAAAAACTAACAGCAGCTGCCCTTATGGGTGCTTATGACTGGCTTGGTCCTGTTCTCCCATTGGCTGTACTGATTTGGTCCTGTTCTTTCACTGGGTCCATATGGCTGAGAGCATTCTCCCATTGGCTGTGAGAAAGGACGGAGACTCACTTGACAGTGTTCACAGTGTTCGGACTTGTCCCCCTCTTTACATGGGCATTTGTCACAGCTGTCACAGTGCTGGGGAAGATGAGAGAAATGAAGAGCTGTCAGTTTCTCACGCTTTTGCCAACTCAAAACCACAGACCACTGAAACCTTCTCTTTTTTAAGATTTTTACAGCTTTTACCTCACAGAAGGCACAGAATTCACAGAGTGATCCTGACTGATAGTGATCGTCATCATCATCATCATCGTCATCATCATCATCGTCATCATCATCATCATCATCATCATCATCATCATCATCATCGTCGTCGTCGTCGTCATCATCGTCATCGTCATCATCGTCGTCGTCATCGTCATCATCATCATCTGGAAAGAAATGTTAATCTTTTCTGTCTGCGTGTATTATGTCGGATTAAATGATCAGTTGATATGTACAAATATGAACATTATTATTTTATAAATATGAGCATATGGCCTGTAACATATGACCTGTGATTTGCTTGGTTCATTGTAGAAGCAGAGAGAAAATACAATACCGAAAATTATCATTCATTTCACACATGCATACCATTGGACTGTGCATGCATTACACACACATACACACACACAGTCACGCATACTGTATATGCATTTGCATACACATACATATATTCACTCAAACTCACATGCACACACACAGAGGCACACACACACATATACAGTCACAAACACACATACAATCAAACAAGCTTGCTTCCATATGCAGGCATACGCGTGCACTCTCACAACATGCACTCTTAAACAATTTCACATACGCACAAATACAAATGCAAACATGGGTATCTAGAAACAAGTGAAATAAAGCTAAATTATTATGTCTGACAAAATGTCTGTTAGATTATAACTGAACAGGTTTTCTAAGCAGGGCTTTCTGCTTAACTTGGATATGTAATGCCCTTTAGTGACCCAGTGTCCTCCCCATCATGCAATGAT